>PNRQ01000125.1:0-103525 GCA_003439915.1 Trichoderma atrobrunneum | reverse complement strand
CGCGCTCGAACAAGCAATGGCGATGTAGGCGGCGGAGGCCGAGACAACGCACAAGTACCGGCGCGGCAAGGACGGCGACAAGGGCAAGTCCAAGTGCATCGTGTTATGAGCGGCTCCAGCTTGTCACGCCTTCCAACTCCCTATCAATCTTTTGATGGCTGGGTAATGTCAGATGCGGCAGCGTATCTGATCCCCGGATGCTTGGTTTGTTTTCGGTGCTTGTCTCTACTTATCGAATTTGGCATGCTATCTACGAGGACATTGTTCATTCCCATAGAACGGGTCTTGGTATATGTCATACGCTGGCGAGAAGAGCTGGCGCTCTGATTTTTGGCTCCTCTTTCGGTCGTTGGGTGGGCTTGCGATATTGTTACATGATGACGACGACATTCGGCAACAAGAAAAAAGCATCTTTTATTTATTTATTTTTACAAACTCACGGGCCCCCTCGATTGGCGCATGGCGTAAGGCCACTTACGGACGCTCAAACGCACATCACAACAAAGGTAGCATCATTTCCGCGGCGCTGGATTCTTAACGATGTTTATACTGCTACTGGACATCCTGATGGTGCTCATTGATGATTTCTTGAGGGGCAGCGACCTATTTCTTCTGGCTTACCTGACTATCTGACACGCGCCGGCCGGTGCCAATTGCGCCTCTAAACCTCTCATCTCCTGCGTCATTACCAATTCTTACTCTCTCTTTGCGTTCGTTTCCCCCACAGATATGGAATGGATGGTCGCGGGTGTTTCAGGAGTCTTGGTCGAGTCTGATTTTCCCTTCCCTTTCCCACTTCGACAATTTCATCTCTACTGCTCCCTCTTCCTTTTGGGTTATAAAAAGTAAATCACCGTACACGTCTTGGCACATGTCATGGAGGGGTGTTGATAGCGATATCTTGTTGGATCTGTCAGAATTCTTTTTTTACATCTTTTTTTTACATGTTACTATCCCACAAAGTGCTTATTTGCTTTTTTGCCGTTATATTATCCGGAGAATCTGGTTTCTAGACGCACATGGTATGGAAGAAGGGGATGTTGGATGCCTAGAAGCTACTATTTTTTTCTCTCTTCTTCTCTGTTTTTTAAAGAAGCTGTCTTTTTCTCTATCTCTCACATCTCTCTCCTTTTTTTCTTTTTTCTTTGTAAACGAGAGCGAAATTGGGAACGGCCACTGCCGCCTTTTGGCCGACGGAAAAAGCAAGAACAAAAAGTCAAACTGCATTGATGTTTTTTCAAAGACGGTGACGGGATTTTTTCATTTGGGAGGGTGTTTTGCGAGGTGTTCGGGTAGCTTTACTACTACGGTACCTGAAATTGACCTGATCCCAGTGTTTCTTGCGTTCGTCACTCTACATGTGTAACCACTGCTAACGCCACAGAACTGACGGTATCACAAGGGCGTCTGTGTACAGTTGCCAAGAGAGATGTGCAGGTATTAATGATGTAATAATGTGATTCGGTGTACGCGGTTTCGATCATGACAGTCCTATCCATTGACCGCTTGATCATTTAGAGTAAGAAGTGCATACAGTGAAAGTAAGAAAGAGGCTTGATGTGTCATAAAACCGGCAATCCCAAAGGCAGGGCGACGCATCAAAAACTGGAGCTCCTAAAAACGGTGATCTACACAGGAAAAAACGTGAGGATGTTACTATCGACAAGCCTTTTTGGGGGGGACGGAAATAAGTGGCTAGTCCTGGAGAAGTAGGGATATGCACGGCAAGCCGTTCCGACGGGAATTTTATCTTGTTGGTGGAGTTTTGATTTTGGGCATGTGAGTGAGTGCAGGGAGACTGTGAGGAGTTGAGATGAGGAGTTGAGTTGTCCTGTGTGTTTCTTGACTGGTTTGTAGCTTGCGGTCGGTCCGTTGACTGGACGCAATTGTGCCGTATATGCATGCAAGTTGGAGTTGACGTTAATGTCTTGCTTTGTTGGGGACTCAAGAGGGCCTATCGCTGGATAGAACATGTGAGACTACAAGTTGAAGTGCAAATACACATACATTTCTATGTTAACCACTTCAATATCCCCAACAGTTATTGCACTTGTCGACGAGCGTTCTTGAAAATATTAAATTCTTCTGTCTACTAGGTATACAGCATTGACGCGTTGAATCGTCCTCCTGACATTCCTACTCTCTTACACCTCAACTACCGTCTGCTGCAACCGAGCTCTTTTCACACAAAACGTAAAACAAACTTTTATCAATCTAGCTCCCTGCAGAACGTCGTCTTTCTCTTAATTCTCACCGGTTAAACACGGGAAATCGGCACGTTTCTCCAGACTCAATGATAAGAAGATGAGAGAGAAAAAAAAATAGGCACCTGTTTTTCCGTCGGTCTTCTCCTAGCTTCTCCTAGACACCGAAAACTTGCAGAAAGTGGATGCCTTCAAAACATGCATTTAGAGGGAAGATGTCTTTCGATGGCGTGTAAGTTTGCTGCAGTTTGAGAACGCCGCTGCAAGAGAGCGGGGTACTAGTTTACACGAGAGAGAGAAAAAGAAGAAACTTCTATCGCTCTGTCCCTTTTCTTGATCTACGAGGCCTTTTGTGGCAGGTCGAGTTTTTTTGAGCCTTTGTTGGCTTGCGTAAGCAATTAGTTTGAACGTTAGGTAGGGAACTTGTGTATTTCGTTTGACACTCGAACTGTCACTTTAGTGCCTGTTGGCTGGTTTACTAAAAAATAGATTGGATGGATGTCAAAATACCTACCCCTCGGAGGGCTTAATAACACGTAATTACACGTTGCCCATTGAATGTAGGGGTTTTTTGAATGACGGGTTGTTGCGAGTAAATTGGCAAATTTGATTTCGCCCATGGTGACATTCCCTCAATCTAGTGTTATGTACCATGGCTGCACCAAAGTCACTGCTAAAAGGAGAGGGGGGAATGAAATAAAGAAGCAAAGATGAATAACCGTCCGCAATACGCGTATTGTTCGCACAAGAAGCTGGCTGTTGAAGAATGAGAAACGATGATGTTGAATGGTTTGTGATTGCCAAGAATTAGATATGAGACTGGAGATTGACAAGCGAGAGCTGGAATTAATTACACATGAGAGAGCCTCTCTTTAGAGACACCCGGTACATCCGATATATGGCTTACACTTGGCTCTCCATGGAATGCGTAGGATGAATGTTCATGCCTTTATTAGCATCCCGTTCTGGTATTTTCTTCACCATTAGATTCATAGAATCAAGGTGATATCACGATGGAGCCTCACGTCAAGTATATCATCCCCACGGATTTGACTGCTTCTACATCAAATATTCCTAAGATGACCGCAATTACACGGTCTCTTGCTAATATCTCTAGTCATTCAGCAACAACCTCTCTTTTTACACTTCCGCTACATCCATTCGTGTACAGCCGCCTCTGTCTAAACGGTATTTGATTGTGATTCAAGGAAAATCCCCCTTACAGTTCCCATTCACCTCACTCATTGGTCTACTGGATCATCCAATCACATATACGTACGTATGTATCCCATGATTCAGCACTGCAAGGAAGTTGAAAGTTTGGAAAGCAACTCAAAGTCTCAGTCAATCTTCCCCCCTACATAGGAGGCAAAACTCACGTCTCATGTGCCAACGACTATGCAAGTCTGAGCAGCTTCATCGGCCATCGTCGGCTTACCCGCTGCGATATTCAATACATGAGGCCACAGCCAGCTCATCAAGAACTACTTAGTACCGCCAATCGCTGGTCCTCCTGCATGTAACCAGTCTCATGCCTAATCTACATAGATATTAAAGGTTACAAAGCACCGGCCTCGAGTCGTTAATCACACCGGGACATAACTGTCATGCTACACGAGAGACAAGTAAAGTAAATCATGTTCTATTCAAGTGGTAATCGAAATCGAGCACACAAATGATGTCCACATTTTGCTGCTTCAAACCGTGCCGCCATCTGTCATATCAATCCCTGCACGTTTGTCCCGATAAAAGACGCCATAAACCCGTAATTGAAGATATTCTCTCGTCGCTGAAGAAAGCAGAAGTCTCCAAAAGTATAACACGAAAAGTAGAAATCAGATATATAAAAAAGACAACAAAGAAAATAAATCACCACATTCATTGATCCGTGCGATTGATTAGTCCTTGGTTTCATGCTCATCGCCAAAAGGGCTAGAGTCACGCTTTTGTGAACCAGAATCACCCTCCTTAATAGATCCCCTTTCTCTGCCAGGGGAAGCAGGAGGAGCCTCGACGGAGATCTTGGGGCTTAACTGGTCCGGAGGATCAGAAAATGGGCCCTGGTCTACTGTTGATGACTCTCCACGGCTTGTCGGAGGGGTGGTGTCGTCTGTTGTCTTTGGTGACTTGTTACCAAGTGTCGTAGAAGATTGGCTTTCAGGCTTGGAAGCAATCTCTACCATTCTCAATCCAGAGCCTCCCACCTTGACGACTTGGGCACGGGCTTGAGTCACGGTATTGGCGTTGTTGAGGAACGTTGAGCCGACACTAAAGTTGCTGGCCGCGCTCTGGGGTCGAAGGGTTTTGGAAGGGTTGAACTTGTCGTAATCGATGCTGGGGACAGGAGGCGTGCCGGGAGCGCTCGCGCCGGACTTGACGCTCACCATTGTCGGCTTGGCACGCATGACGGTCTGGGCAGGGGTCAGGACCTGCTGCTTGCCACCACCAAAGATGGTAGATGCGATGCTAGAGCGAGGCGGAGCAAACGAGGTCCTGTCCGAAAAGGCGGAGATGCCGGAGTAAGTCGAGTCTCGCAGGTTGCCAGGAACGAAGAAATGGGGGTTGCCATCCCCGGAATCGCGGTAACCTTCGGTGTGGTGCATCGGGATCGGCGGAACAGGGGGTACCAAAACGTTGGGTGACGCAGGCGTTGCTCGGTTGGTGACGCCGGGAATATATGCGATTTGGATAATGTTGGAGGCGCGTGTGAGGACGGTAGAGGCAATCGAATGGACAGTATGCGTAGATCCGCGGCGGGTGACCCGGTTGCCGTTCTTTTCGCCGCCTTGGGTAGCGGCCTCTTCGACTCCGTACACCGACTGAGAGAGCCGTCTCTTGGGCTTGATTAGGAATCTCCAGACCAGGTAGGTGATGATGGCGATGGCAGCAATACCACCGATGACACCACCAGCAATAGGTCCGGCGCTGGGTCCGCCTCCTCCTCCGCCTCCGTTGCTGGGAGTAGGGGAATCGTTGACCGCACAGAAGGACTGTGGGCATTGAGTGCAATCGAGCGGAACCGTAAACTGGCAGCTCTCATTGGAGGCGCAAGACGGGCATTGAAGCTTGGACGTGTCGTCGCATTTCACACACTCGCCCTTTCGGGGGACCAGTCTCATCACTGATATTGCCATTAGCATTAGCGACTACGACGAGACGCGGCTCATTCCATTGCCTTCTCACCTTGGTGAAGCTCTGTCAGGTCCCTCGCAACGAGGTACGATGTCGTATCCATCTTTGACGATTTGCTTATAGCGATGGGCGATAATAGTAATGATAATGAGAAGTAGACACGCGGCGATTGATATTGATGAATCTGATTCGATGAAATCGGAGTTGTAATTCGGCTGACGGAGCTGCGATGGATGACGGCTGATCGACAATACCGACACTCTGGGACGCTGACGTTCTGGCTCTCGAATGTCGTATGATTCGTCTTCTCTTATTTTCTCTTGAACGCGAAGAGCAGATAGATTCGGTTTTTTCGGTAAAAATAGAGCGCTTGTCTCGTCGTGTAGAGATCGAAGGACAGGCGGAAATTGAGAGAAAGGAGTGGACTGAGTCTAGCTCAAACAAAACAAACCCAAAAAAGAGAATAAAATAATAGAACGAAAAAGAAACCACAAAGAGGAAACGAGAGTGAGTGGTAACAAGATGCTAGATCGTAGACGAATAGAAAGACATAATCGGCCCTGGCGACAAGTCGAGATAAGAAACGAACGGATGAGAAAAACTGGTTCCTGTTCGTCGATGGATGGTTTTTTCTCTTCCAGGTGCTGATTGTCGCTCGAACAAGGCAAGAAAGAGAGGCGAAGCAACGGGGTGGTTGAGAAGCGAAAGAGGGAACAGCGCTTGTTTGGGGGGCTGCGGCAGAGCGACATACGAATAAGCCCGTTTGGAGGCACTAAAAGTACGAGCTCTACAGGCATCAGCAGCGCCAAGTTGCCCTTGCAATGGCGATTCTGCTGCAAAGAACGCAGAAAGATGGAGCCCTCTGGAGCACCCCCCCAGTTGACGATGGGGGCGTTTCCTGGCGCCAGGGGTAGCATCAGGGAGCTAGAGCCGCGTTGGGGCTAGCCGCTCGAATTTATCAGAGGGGCCGAGCACAGTGCAGGAAGTGCTGGGGCCCACCTGTTGTTTTGAGCTGTTTTGGGGCGGCCGGGGGGTGTTTACATGGCGCTGCGTGGCGCTGAATGGTGCTGAATGGCCGCGGCACGGAGACTGGTGGGGCGTCTGATTGGTCGATGGACGGTGTGGACACTGTGGGAGTGCACTGTAGCCCGCCTCCGCTCCTCCATTATTGTTTACTGGCACCAGCTTAGTACAGACTCGGCCGTGCTGTTGTTTTGAAGCGTTGCAACGGTGTGGATTTCTAGTGGCCTGCCCGATTCGCATCGACTAAGATTCACGACAATGCACCACCAGGATGGATCTTGTCTTTTTTTTTTTTTTTTTGCTTCTCATCAAGCCTTGCCGCAATCCGGAATCACTCGGTGCGGGATCCGCAGCTCCCGTGTGTGTGTGCGTCCAGGAACCAAGTTAGTGCTCAGTGCAGACAATCAAACATCTAGAATACCTTCCAAGTACCCGTACCAGTGGAAAGTACGGAACGTTGCGGGTACTAGGGTCCTCTCGGTGTACATGTACATTGACGAGACTCCGTATTCCACCAACGAAGAATCTTGTTCCGTGGACACGTAATGCAATCACTCGCCCTCTCCGGCACAGCTGACTCTTCGCATCACCGAGGTGCCGGCTATCGCTTCCATCACGTTAGCAAATAACATACCGACACACCCAAATTAAAACAGAAGAAGAAGAAAAGAAGAGACAGTTCGCGCCAAGGACGCGTGTCTCGCGTGCCAGTGAACAAACGACCCGGTGCTACCCAAAGCCCATATAACTCAGCGCCTCGCAGCCCGCGTGGGACGAGAGACGGCTCGCACTGATTCAGCCCAGCCCTCTGGATCCAATGAATCCTCGTCTAAAGGGAGGCCCTGCGCGAGCTTCTCCAATCAGGCCCGTGAGGTTGTTGAGGCTTCTAGAGTAGTGACACAGTATGTAGCGGGTGAAGAAATTTTAATTGGCGAGCATGTACTCGTAGTAAAAGCCCGGTGAGACTCATGGTCACCCATTATTGCCACCAAATAGAGAAATAAAAATAAAAAATATTTTTCCATCCATTGATCCCTTGTTTGTTCCGTCTTTGGGCTAAAGAGAAACCACTTGCAGCCGTCACTCCCCGTAAATTAACAATTTGCCAACACAGCAAATCACGCTCGCTGCCAGCCATCACTGAGCATGACACTCGCAAATGAACCAACCCTCCAGCAGGGGTCCAGACACACGTTTCGCACGTGCAAGTACACTAACATCGCCTAGCAGGTACTCAATACGGAG
Source organism: Trichoderma atrobrunneum (assembly GCA_003439915.1). Lineage (NCBI taxonomy): Eukaryota > Fungi > Ascomycota > Sordariomycetes > Hypocreales > Hypocreaceae > Trichoderma > Trichoderma atrobrunneum. Next base: position 95,921 of record PNRQ01000125.1, on the reverse strand, counting down.
TACTGGGTACATTCAACAGAAGATGGAGCGACTTTTTTTACTTGATGTGCTCATAATAAGGTACGAACTGCTGGAGAAGGCAGCCTCACCGCATCGTTATCTAGCTGTACAGTAGCGCTGCACATGGAGAGAGCAACTGTTCAGCATCCCGTCATCTCATGGAACTTCAAGGTTACATAGTGATAATGCTAGATGTACTTGAGGAATATAGCTGTAATAGCAGATACTAGGCGTAAACAAAGCGCCCGGGCTTCAATTCTGTCGCATGCTGTTCCGTGCTGGATAGCCAATTTGGCGTGCTGAAGAATTGCGACTCTAAAATATTACCGGGCATCCAGGCTATATCGTGCAGATCCTTCGTTCTGGAACACGCCCGCCTTTCTCATTGCAGCGGAGAATGACCATTTTTGGGACAAGCCCGTTACAGATATGCTCGGGCTCGCATTTACCTACTGTATTCATCCAATCGACAGTGTTTACCCGAAACTCGAATGATGTTTGTGTGGACATTTAACAAGGTGAAGATGCTTTTGAAATCGAATCAATCGTAATTGTCATGACGAGACACTGCTATCATTAATTTCCTGACCTCTTCACACATGGGTTCCAAAAATCTAGAGTACAAATCCCACAAAATCTATAGCTTCCCAAGAGTAGCATCAATGTTCAAACTCCAAACATCCCTTCCTGTCCCCGACCCTTCTACCGACAAGTCTTTTTTATATTCCATGATCCGGGGGCTTTACGCCCTTGACGCGTCGTTGTTGCTCTGAGAGCTGGCACTCACAACGGGCTTAGTCACTGGCAGCGACATCTTGGCCTTTTCACCCTGGCGGATCTTGCCCCAAGCGTACACGAGACCGCTGACGAAACCAATGAAGATGGCAGAAACACTGCCAAAGGTAACAGGTGCATCGAAGAAAATGAGACCGCTGACGGCAATGGGAAGCTTGTTCAGAGCTCCCACCATTGAATAGGTCGTAGAGGAGGTAACGCGAATACACCAGGCGGAGGAGTAGGAGATGAAGATGGCACCCAGACCCGAGTACACCATGCCGAGGATGAGGTTGGTACGCGTTTCCTCGGGAAAGTTTCGTGCCAAGTTTTCGGAAGACCAGTCCTCAACCAGAAGAGATCCAATGATCAGGACAGGAATAGTCAAGAAGTTGTTGTAGAACATGGCTAAAGTGGAAAAAGTTAGCGGTCGATGCATCTCAGTATCTATAAATAAGGGGCTACTCACTGTCCCAGTCCTTGAAGTTCATCTTCTTGATGACCTTGCGCATACCCAGCACAAACGCAGCCTGGCAAATGACGTTCAAACCCATCCAGGTGTAGCCAATCTGCAAAGTACTAAAGGATTGAGATGCCTTTGATGAACGACCCGCGGCATCGGCATCGGCCCAAGCAGCAACCATGGAGCTGAAAATGATCAGGCCAAAGGAGAGAAGAATGGTGGGGGTAACGCTGCCCCCAAACCAGAGCACCTCTCCGTAAGCAATGACAATGATGGTAAGGTTCTTGAAGATGGTATACACGGGCACGGAGATGTATTGAAGCGCCTTGGCACCAGTATAAATCATGCCAACCAAAAGAACAGAAACAGGGAACCCTAGACAGAATGAGCAACTCTGCTTGTCATGAGATATGAGGATAAAAGCTCACATTTCTTTCCCTTCTCCGGATCAAATGGAGAAAGATTGGTGATTAGGCCAGCCTGCTTGCAGGCTTGAATGGCAACAACACACACAATGGACTATTTTTTGCCAATTAGGACACTATGTCTCAAAGAGGGAAATAACAGGAGGTCTTACTTGAATAGCAAGGTAGAGAAAGTTCATGTTCCATGAAGAGCCAGAAACAACGTATTTGTTGACGACAGTCATGGAGATGGACGCCAAGCAGTAACCGAGAACAGATGCTCCCGGGCTGTTATCGATCTTGGAAAAGTCAAAGCCGCCAGACTTGGCTCGAGGCGACGGTGAGCGAGAGTAGGCCCTGGCCTTTCCCACATCTCCGTTCTCCATGTCCTGGAGGGGATAGTCGTCGTTCTTCTTGTCCGACATTGTGAGGCTCACTGAGATGGACGCTCAGACAGATTGGAGGTGAAAATGAGAGTGAATGAAATGATAGACTGGCAGACAAGAGTCTCGCTAAGGGTGGGTTCCACGCGAAAGAATCAGGATCCCCGGGGGCTAGAGATGGCGCGATCCGCGTCCGAAGGGAGAAGGACAATGTGTCAAACGAGAGGCTTCTTCTAGAATAACTGAAGAGATGAAGACTATGCAAGAGGCGCACGCGTGAGGGTCGTAGTGAAGACCGCTCTTTGCCAGACACGTACTCCCTAAGACTACTCCTAACTCCGTACATACAATTCAGGAGAACAAATCCTGTAAGGTTGGGAAATTTCATCTCGATCCCTTTGTGGGGCGGTCGGCCGAAAGGGGCTTAGCGAGATGGGCGCACCGCCTCACACAATGTGCTCCGTACGAGGACATTTGGTAGGCCTTTTCTTTTCACAAGGTGGCGGGCGATTGGAAGCAAAAAGGCCTCGCAGCTACGAGTGAGTGCTCGTATCGGATCAATGGTACTGTACCAGTGGTGTATCATGTACGAGGTACGAGGTTAGTAGTTACCAGATGCAGGCGACGAGCCACACACACTGAGCACCCTCTTCTTATCTCAACTTCTTTATGCATGAGGCCTTGATGCTGGATAAGTGCCTTGGTGAAGCGAGCTGGCACAGATTAGTGATTTGATGCCAATTGCCCTCCATCCGTCTTCAACACCACCTGCACCCGTAATCCCCTCCTTTGCAACAAGAATCGCTTGGCGGGGGTCGAGCCAATCTAATCGCCCCGAGAAGTTGAGATTAGTCGCAGGCTCATGTACTGTGCTCTGCAGGGTGGTAATTCGGCTGTCCCGCAGCTGCTGGCATGTGGCCCCTAGATGGGAAAAATGCCTTGTTACAGGTTCCTGGAACAACTGCCGGGCATCGATGCTTCTATATGCGGCATCAGTGCAGGACAGTCGCACGCAAAGCCAGAAGCGAGCCACTCGACTGTATATGACTGATGATTGTTTACATTGTTCTTCGTGCGGAGTATCCCCGTAGCTCAACGATGTGTATTTTGGAAGACTGGCGGACAAGCTTTACGAACATAGCCAACTTGTCTACAGTGCCTTTGGCTGTATATTCCAAAGTGCGCCCAGCCAACATAGAAGACAAATCGAATACTGTGCACGGACTTCTTAAAATATACGCACTGTGAGAAATACCCGTCAGATCAGCGGAAAGCCTTACCACTACGGCGTAGCAAGGCAGCAAACATTCCATTAGGAGAATAGCCCTTTGTAACTGAGGCTGCACCGCCTCCACAGTGTTGAGGGCGTAGATGGCTGATTGGCCACAGCCTTAGCTGGTGCTATTTTTGGTAATGATCAAGAAGGAATCGGTAATGATGAGATGAGAATGGCCTGTGGCTGCGCTGGCTACTCCCGAGCTGCATTTACCTCTTCGGACATAGCCAAGGGACGGAGAGTAAGCAGAAATGAAGAATATCGCTAAGCAATGATACTAATACAACAGCAGCTGGGAAGCCCAGGTAAATATAGACGGATTCCATAAACCACGCTGTGGCTGGAATCAGGAGCGTCCGTTATTATTAGTGAGATGAAGCCGAGAATACACAGTAACCAACACTGTGCTTTGTTCTCCAGCATACAGTGGGACGCAGTCAGCCGCGCTCCAAGGATTGGACGTCAGCAACTGGGCTGGGTTCTAAAGCGGATACCGCCTTGTTTTTTTGTGCCCACAGACATACGAGATTTTGACACATGCGGCTCGTGCTTGCAAAAGGGACGCAGCACGAGCCGTATATCAAATTTTTAGGCCTCTGTTGCGGCAAACGGTGGGCTGGAATGTGGGAGGGCTGCCAATAAACAAGAAAAACTCATCGACGTCAACAACTATACAGTACAAGTATTAAAAACAAGTTGAGACTGAATGTAACCAGACACGAACAGCCGTTGGACCCTCCTGCACAAGGGAGGGGCAACGTGATGACGACAGGTGATACTCTACTGCGTCCGGCCCTTAAATCGAGCTGCGCTGGACGGCGTCTTACAGCGAGCAGAGCAGCTTTGGTTCACTACGGCTGTCTCACCGCAGACGCTAAGTCAGGCTGATAAGGCACCCTAACCCAAACGTTGCCCAGTGGACGTTGGTCTGTTTGAGAGTGAGAGAGTCTTGTCCTGGCACAGTGCAGGTGAGGTGGCTCAGCTTCCCCCCAAATCCCCTTAGCGTCAGTCTCCCCTATTCTGGGCCACTGCCCAAGTGGCTGGACACTGTATGCCTTTGTTCGTACTGTCCCGAAACAAAGATCCTAGAAGCAAGCTGCACTTGGGGCATCTCCTGAATCGTTCGCGAGGGCCTTTCCCTCCCCTTATTATCTTTTTCAGCCCACTAAGCTTCGTCGGTCGACAACTCTCTCTCCTCCATCTTCCCCAACCTTCAATCCTACCATTCGAGGCTGGTGCCTCATTGCTCGCATCGTTAGGGGTCGGGTTGCTTTCCGCAAACAAAGCTGGCATTGAGCTCAATAGATTTTTTTCTCTCTTGGTCTTGGGGGTCCCCTTTTTTTCTCCGTTGCAACCTATTAGGACCTAGGCGGAGCCATCTAGACACGAATTACGAACAACCTTATTCAAAGACGCTCTTTCGCATTACGATTCCAACAAGCCGTCGTCTTGATATCATTTTAGAAATAGGACCATCATGGCATACAACGGTCCTGGCGGTGGCCAAGGCGGGGGACACCCGCTACAAGATCTTCCCTCGGGCAGTAGCGTGAGTAACTACCATACCAATATCAACAATGGGAAGCGGAGGGTAAGTTGGACAAGGCTGGCTAACGCGACTTGTTTTTCCCTCTTCTAGTATCACCTGCCCCCTCACGAGGAGGAAGAACAAGCCGGACGATATCTGCTGAACGAGCCTGGCTCGCATGGCTACGAGCATGATCGACTCGGCGCCGGGACTCCTCCCGACCGCCCTGTTTCAGCTTACAGTCTCACCGAGTCTTATGCTCCTGGAGCCTCGCCCATCGGCACTCCTGGCCTGGGCAGCGACAACGGATACGGCCAGTACGGACAGGGCCAAGGATACGATTTCCCTCGCCCCGCCTCTACTGTCCATGACAACGATGACGACAGCTGGGTTCAGAGACAGCAGCAGCCCGCCGGTGGTGGTCTGAAGCGTTACAACACCCGAAAGGTCAAGCTTGTCCAGGGTTCCGTTCTCAGCATCGACTACCCCGTGCCCAGCGCCATCAAAAACGCAGTTGAACCCAAGTACCGTGATGTTGAAGGCGGCAACGAAGAGTTTGTCAAGATGCGATACACGGCGGCTACCTGTGATCCCAATGACTTCACCCTGAAGAATGGTTACGATTTGCGGCCGCGAATGTACAACCGTCACACCGAGCTCCTGATTGCCATTACATACTATAACGAAGACAAGGTTCTGCTTGCCAGAACTCTGCACGGTGTGATGCAGAACATTCGTGACATTGTCAACCTGAAGAAATCGACCTTCTGGAACAAGGGAGGTCCTGCCTGGCAGAAGATCGTCGTGTGCTTCGTCTTCGACGGTATCGACAAGGCTGACAAGAACACCCTGGACGTGCTCGCCACCATTGGTGTGTACCAGGACGGTGTCGTCAAGAAGGATGTCGACGGCAAGGAAACCGTCGCTCACATCTTCGAGTACACCAGTCAGCTTTCCGTCACGCCCAACCAGCAGCTCATCCGACCTTCTGGTGACAGCCCTCAGAATCTGCCTCCCGTGCAGTTCATTTTCTGCTTGAAGCAGCAGAACACCAAGAAGATCAACTCACATCGTTGGTTGTTTAATGCCTTTGGCCGAATCCTGAACCCCGAAGTCTGCATTCTTCTTGATGCCGGTACCAAGCCCAGCCCGCGCTCGCTGCTGGCTCTTTGGGAGGGTTTCTACAACGACAAGGATCTCGGTGGTGCTTGTGGTGAGATTCACGCCATGTTAGGCAAGGGCGGCAAGAAGCTGCTCAACCCCCTGGTCGCTGTACAGAACTTTGAGTACAAGATCTCCAACATTCTCGACAAGCCTCTTGAGAGTTCGTTTGGCTACGTCTCTGTGTTGCCCGGTGCCTTCTCGGCCTACCGATTCCGAGCCATCATGGGACGCCCTCTGGAGCAGTATTTCCACGGTGACCATACCCTGTCCAAGATTCTTGGTAAGAAGGGTATCGACGGCATGAACATTTTCAAGAAGAACATGTTCTTGGCCGAAGATCGTATTCTCTGTTTCGAGCTGGTCGCCAAGGCTGGCCAGAAGTGGCATTTGACCTACATCAAGGCTGCCAAGGGTGAAACAGATGTGCCCGAAGGTGCTGCCGAATTCATCAGTCAGCGTCGTCGTTGGCTCAACGGTTCGTTTGCCGCCTCTCTGTATGCGCTGATGCACTTCGGCCGAATGTACAAGTCTGGTCACAACATCATCCGCATGTTCTTCTTGCACATTCAGCTCATTTACAACTTCCTCAACGTCATCTTCTCCTGGTTTTCTCTGGCTTCTTACTACCTCACCACCACCGTCATCATGGACCTTGTGGGTACCCCGGTTATTGCCTCATCCAACTCGTCTGAGCATCACGGTTGGCCCTTTGGAGACGAGGCGACGCCTATTATCAACACGCTTCTGAAGTACCTCTACCTCGCATTCGTTATCCTGCAGTTTATTCTTGCCCTGGGTAACAGACCAAAGGGTTCCAAGTTCACCTACATTGCTTCCTTCATGGTCTTTGCGTTGATTCAGGGTTACATCTTGGTTCTTTCCGTCTTCTTGGTCGTTCAAGCGTTCAACACTCCTATTCAAGACCAGATCAACTTTGACTCTGGAGAAGACTTTGTCAAGAGTTTCTTCTTCGGAGCGGGTGCTGCAGGTGTCATTATCATTGCCCTGATCACCATTTACGGTCTGTACTTCATTGCCTCTTTCCTCTATCTCGACCCTTGGCACATGTTCCACTCTTTCCCCCACTACCTGTTGCTCATGTCGACCTACATCAACATTCTCATGGTCTACGCGTTCAACAACTGGCACGATGTGTCTTGGGGTACCAAGGGTTCCGATAAGGCTGAGGCTCTCCCGTCTGCCAACGTCCAAAAGGGCGAGAAGAACGAAGTTGTCGTCGAAGAAATTGAGAAGGAGCAGGAGGATATCGACAGTCAGTTCGAACAGACTGTCCGACGAGCCCTGGCCCCCTTTAAGGAGGAGGAAGAGGTCGAGAAGAAGGACGTCGAGGACGGCTACAAGTCTTTCCGTACCGGTCTGGTCGTCTCTTGGCTGTTTTCCAACATTATCCTCATCATCGGTGTCACCACCGACGACTTTGCCCAGTCGGGTTTGGTGGTAAGTAACATACTCGACTTGTCCTCTACAGCTGAGCTTTATATACTAATTGACCGCAACAGGGAACCGCATCCAGCCGTACTGCCAACTTCTTCAAGTTCCTTCTTTACGCTACGGCCGTGCTGTCTCTTGTCCGCTTCATAGGTTTCCTCTGGTTCCTGGGTAAGACGGGTCTCATGTGCTGCTTCGCCAGAAGGTAAATTATTGCAAAGTTGGGTTCGGCCCCGAGCGGCTGCGTGGGTGGTGGTTTTTCCAGGAATATTACGGGCCTGCCCAGTAGACAAATTATTTCATATACAGATACCTTACCTTGGCTTGTAACGTTATTAGGGCATTAATGTTTTTAGCATGTTTCTTTGTTCATGGGATGGAATAGGCGACTTGAGACACAAAAAAGTTTTGCAGATAGCTTGGAAGAATGTTTGCTGTGTAACTACAGAGTAGAGGAACGGAGGGATAGAGGAAACAAGGGAACCTATTCAATTGATGATCAAAACGCGGATAATTTGGTGCTCGGTGCATGTCTTGATGGCTACAAGGTGGTATGAGTACGGAGTCGGAGTGCCCAAAGGCATTATGCAATCAAATAGTGTCCAGCTCTCTGTAAGTGGCAGCTGGTCTGCCTCTGTTACAGTGCATGAGGTTGTATTTATAGTGGACTATCCGCTATAATGGCGAGAGCTTGCAATAAAGCTGCGTACAGAGAAACTCAATCACCCAATTGAGTTAGACTACTCCGTACTACGGAGTAAATTAGTACTAATTGCATCCCGCTTATTGTCCCGCCTTATCTTATCGTCATTGTGTGACAGCATTCAGTCATCTTCGGCAGACAGGCAACGAGCACCGAAGAGCATCCCCGCGGATAAGGCTTCTTTTTTCCGTCTACAAAACGTCACCTGTGCAACAGCTGAAAGCTCTCTGGCCCCTCCGATTCGGCGGTCCAGGCCTCTCTTCCTACCCCTTCTAAAGTTTCTTTCAACCCTCTCCCTTCGATCAGGCATTTCAGGATACCGCTTCTCGTCTTCACCGGCGACCTCCGACGAACCAAGATGTTGAACATATGGTCTATGGTATTTGGAAAATGCGCTAGCTTTTTATGCCGCCAGAGAGAGTTCCTAACGCAAGTCGCAGAAAAAAAGCAAAAGGAGGCTGAAAATGCTGAAGGTCAGGCTGCCGGAGGGAAAAGGAAGAAGGTGACGGCGGCACAGCTACGAGTACAAAAAGGTGCCTCTCTCCAACGTCTTGGGGTCTACTATTAACGAGGGGGGCGGGACAACAGCTAACAAGCAGCAGATTTGTCAGAACTATCTCTCGGCGCAACGATGAAGACGGACTTCCCTGACCCCGACAATATCCTCAACTTTATCCTGTCGATCGAGCCGGACGAGGGCATGTACCGAGGCGGAAAATTCACATTCGACTTTGCCATCAACCAGAACTTCCCGCACGAGCCTCCTAAAGTGCTGTGCAGAGAGAAGATATATCATCCCAATATCGATCTTGAGGGCAAGGTCTGCCTTAATATCCTGCGAGAGGACTGGAAGCCGGTGTTGAACCTGAATGCTGTCATTGTGGGGTTGCAGGTATGACACCGCACGTGCTCTTCTGCTTCAGAGATTGGCGGAAGCGGAAAACAGATTTGAGCCAAGATGCTGACTTGAAGAAATGTAGTTTTTGTTCCTGGAACCCAACGCCTCAGATCCTTTGAACAAGGAGGCGGCTGACGACCTGAGAAGCAACCGAGAGGGATTCAAGAGGAACGTACGAACGGCAATGAGTGGAGGATCTGTCAAGGGAGCGCCATATGACCGAGTACTGAAATAGATGCTGGTGTTTTGAAAATCAGGAGACAGGTTGGTGTGGATTGCCCAAGGTCGGTGCCCACAACCTGGAGAGTTTTGGGGGTTGAGAGAAGGTGGACGTGACAACGACGACGAGCAGCCGACATACCTCACATAGAGGATGTACTTTTGTACATCATCCAACACCCGGCACATCTCTCATTGAGGAGATGGCGCCATAACAAGAAACCCGATCTCAGCTAGTGCTTGAGTTGAGGAATGGCATGTTGCCGTTCTTTTGTGATTTTGGCCCGGGCCTAGCTACGGGGTTACCTGATCTATATACTACCTTTCATTAAGTCGACAGTACAGCATAGAAATACATGGCGTTCATTGCAAGAAGGAAGATGGCGGTTTGACGTGATTGCCGAAAAGAGCCAGTTTAACCTTGGTCAAGGGCATGATGGCCTGTGGTTGTACGGCTGTATTGTAAAATGATTCCATATGTTTGGTAGATATTAAAGGGTTTACTATCTAGCACCCTAGGTTGAACATTCCACTGATTGTAGAGTGATAATAGCAGATGCTAGACGAACTAATTGAGTAGATGAAAGCCATTTCTCTGTATCATATTACGGCACTTGAATTCTTAACTACCCCATCCCATTAATATTCGTATAGAACATAGAAGGCCACCCTACACCAAGTATATCACGATGTGTAAGTTAATGCTCGCGCCTACAACTAATTTTCCCTTGCAACTTGTATTTCCAAAGGTTCTGCAACAACTATATTAATAACCAACCTTCATGTTGTCTTCTTTTCTGAATGTGTGCCGAAATAGTCCGGTGTACTCCGATATAGTCCGGTGTATTTCGTATCCTGTCAGCATAAGTGCCTACTTACCTACCTGTTGTATGCAAGTCGTGCGTCCGCGTCACAGCGAAATATGAAACCTGAGCAATTCCATCGGCCCACGAAGACCTGCATCTAACTAAAATGAAGTCCTTGCATGTATTTCTTAGGGAGAGACGCAGGGACGGGAGATACACGGTGGCCGGTAGATCCAAAAAGATGTCGACTTAGTAGATAATAGCTGCTTAGTACATGCATGCAGGGAGGTAAAGCGTCAAATCAGTCATACTCGGAGTTTACGAGTACATACATGGTAAGCTCCCTAAGGTGCCTAGCGAGCTGGGCTATAATACTAATCTACGTAGTGGAAAGATGGGCAATTCGGGTATTGGATGTTTGACTGTGGTTTTACGGAGCCCGTACGGAGCCCGACATGAGTGAGATGGAGTGACTCGGGAGATGGTTAGACGGATGTGGGATTGGCGGGGCATTTTGCAGCTTGGATGGATGATGGGGATATAGCACAACTGGCATATTTACGTGGTGATAACTCAAACGGTGGCAATTATGACTGAGTTGTGGGAGAATATGAGGCCCATCTAGAGATCAGCATACTCGTACGGATACATACAATAAGATGGAAACGTTCCATTGGTCGGGCCGAGTCAATGTATTACGAGTGCTTGTCAAGAAGCCAGATTTCGGCGGTTGTGGTGGGGGCTCTTAAACTATTTCGTACCCCGGCGGCACTGGCACTTGAAATGTTGGTATTAGTGCATGCTGGACGTAGCGAACGAACGCCCAGCGGATGCGTCATCTCACGTCTGGGTTTTGGGTCCAAGAGAAAATCAGCGCTGTGTGATTTCCCTGACTGCAACGCACAAGCCCTAAGTAAATACAATGTAAGTTGGACGTGTTGTACAGAGGTAATGCCTGCCCTGCCAGCGAATTGGCCTCTATACCAAGTAGATTGGGGTGCATGTGGCAGATGGTAAAAGTAGCACGAGTAATACCAGTTGAGTGCATCTCGATACAGTAAGCTACATGTAGAGTCCCCCCCTCGCAGCAACGCTTGTATGTGACTTGTATCCACGACGCACTCCGGAAAGCGCACAAAATCCAAGGCAACGTAAGGCTGGCCATTGTGCTCGAGCCTGTTACTCATCGCACTGACTGTATTTTTGATACTTAAACCCGGGGCTTTTCACATGCGGTGGGACAGGGGGGCAAGACCGGCGCCGTTGAGACAAAGTTGCTGGAGCTGCGACCGAGATCGGGCCCTTGAGAGCTGAGGCTTTTCCCCCACCCACCCTTCAAAAGTAGACTTTCTGTTGCTCATCCCAAGCTTTGGACTTTTTCTTTCTTCTCCAAACAATTTTCCCGGCCCTTTCTTTCTCTCCTCTCCATCCTTCTCACTCACATCTCCATCCACAATGGCTTCAAAAGCTTTCTCCAAGACCCTGCGGGCGCCAATTGCTCGTCAATTGATTGCGCCTCGCGTCGCCCAGCGCTCCTACATCGCTGCTCGAAGCGCCACTCGTGCCGTCGCTGCTGCTCGCCCGGCTCTGGCTGGCCTCTCTCAGCAGCAGGTCCGTGGCCTCAAGACCGTCGACTTTGCCGGTGTCAAGGAGGACGTCTATGGTATGTGCAATTCCCCTTCTGCGTGCGAGAGCCTGAAGGCGTGAGAGCTGTGTTCTGACAATGACTGCCTGTATAGAGCGTGCCGACTGGCCCCAAGAGAAGCTTTTGGTGAGTAACTGGCGATTCTGAAGAGTCATCGACGAGTTCAAGCAAGAGGATTTGCATTGATCTCAGACCATCTACGGGTGGCTCATTGGAATGACTTGCGTGACTGACCCAATTGCCTGCAGGAGTACTTCAAGAACGACACCCTCGCCCTCATCGGCTACGGCTCCCAGGGCCACGGCCAGGGTCTTAACCTCCGCGACAACGGCCTCAACGTCATTGTTGGTGTCCGAAAGAACGGCAAGTCATGGAACGACGCCATCCAGGATGGCTGGGTTCCTGGCAAGAACCTCTTCGAGGTTGACGATGCCATCACCCGTGGTACCATCGTCATGAACCTTCTCAGTGATGCCGCCCAGTCCGAGACTTGGCCCTCCATCAAGCCCCAGCTTACTGAGGGCAAGGTACGTATTCTCTCAATTTGTGGCGCCATGGTAGCTCAGTTGTGACTAACATGGGCTCTTAATTGTAGACCCTGTACTTCTCCCACGGTTTCTCCCCCGTCTTCAAGGACCTCACCAAGGTTGATGTCCCCAAGAACATTGACGTCATCCTTTGCGCTCCCAAGGGCTCTGGCCGAACTGTCCGCTCTCTCTTCCGTGAGGGCCGTGGTATCAACTCTTCTTTCGCCGTCTTCCAGGATGTGACCGGCAAGGCTGAGGAGAAGGCCGTCGCTCTTGGTGTTGCCATTGGCTCCGGCTACCTGTACAAGACCACCTTTGAGAAGGAGGTCTACTCTGACCTGTACGGTGAGCGTGGTTGCTTGATGGGTGGTATCCACGGCATGTTCCTCGCTCAGTACGAGGTTCTCCGTGAGCGTGGCCACAGCCCCAGCGAGGCCTTCAACGAGACCGTCGAGGAGGCCACTCAGAGCTTGTACCCTCTGATTGGTGCCAACGGCATGGACTGGATGTTCGAGGCCTGCTCTACCACTGCCCGTCGTGGTGCCATTGACTGGACCCCCAAGTTCAAGGATGCCCTGAAGCCCGTCTTCAACAGCCTGTACGACAGCGTCAAGGATGGTTCCGAGACCAAGCGATCTCTCGAGTACAACAGCCAGCCCGACTACCGCCAGAAGTACGAGGCCGAGTTGGAGGAGATCCGAAACCTGGAGATCTGGAGAGCCGGCAAGGCCGTCCGGTAAGTCATGGACTTTCTATACTACGCTCATTTGGATACAGCTAGCTAACATGTTCACTTCTTTACAGCTCCCTGCGACCCGAGAACCAGAAATAAGTCAGCGCAACTGGGCGCATTATGGGTTGATGGGTGTTGAGGGGAATCTTTCAAAAAATGTGGTTTTTTCTTTTCTTGTACTTGCATCTGGATTCTCGGCAAAAGATCTTGGAGATCTGGGGTTTGACGAGGGCATGCTGTTGTGTTAGTTTAAAAAGTTAGGGCCTTTTACGATACCGCGCATGGGAAGACAATGAATTCTCGTTTCACACACACATAACACACGCTCCCACGCGTTCACACGTGCTTGTAGACTGACACACAAAAACTCTCGTGCGCTCTCTCTCCTCCGTTTTCTCCCGCCGGACTTTGGAGTAGCTGATGATTGACGTTTTTCCATGAGTCGAAACAAGGTACAAAGCGGGTCCCCTTGGCCTTGAAGTCTCCGGCTTCGGCCTCTCAACTCGATGTCGCGATATGGAGTCGCAGAGCTGCCAGACTGGGGTTCGCAAATTAGTTCGAGTGAAGAATCCATCTATCCATCGGCCTGCCGCCGAAGGGCCGGATGTCGCGACTTTTGTGGCCGGCCCGGTTCGAGTTTCTCGGCGGGACGCCAAGACCGGGTTCACTTGGTATGAGAAACCGTAGTGTGTCGAGCAACTGGTGTGCAATAGCGTTTTGGGAGGAGTGATGGATTAATATAGCAGTGGGTGTAGAGAAAGCATTGATATTGATGACAATATTTACTCATTTTTAGTTTTGCGTTATTATTTTTATTTAAGATGTCCAACATACTGAGTACACGGACTGTTTGGTGGGACTTGACGTCTTTTTTTGTGGTAGCCTAGGCCTACCTATTAGTGTTGTGTGTGTTTGCTACTTTTGCGCTATTGTAGCCTTTGAGAGGCGCTTGAGTTGGTTCAGTTTTGTTTGTAACTAAGCACATTTTACTTTGCTATTGTACGCAAGCCATTTATTGAATCCAAATGTATGTGATGAGGTTGTAGCAGAATGGATGGGGCATCATTTTCATGGATGGGTGACTTTCCCTTCTTCATCGGGCGTCTATTGATTGTACTAATCCTACTCAGGTCTGCCCACCGATTGCAATTCTTACTCTGATGCTATTCTTGTCTGATGCCTGCCTAAGACGGTGGTGCTGACACGAATGAGGAATATACAAGGTACAGTAATGGTTGCATACTCCTCCATGCAAATCTGCTATCAGTAAGTTTGGCTATCTGAAAAAGGTTGGAAATAGCAACACGTGATGACTGGTCAAAAAGAACATCTAATTGCGGCAACGTGGCATTTAATCCACGACGGTCGAGATCAATAGACGCCCCAAGTTCAATCGTCAATTGAGGCCTCGAAACGGGGTCCCGTGTTCGACACCTTAGCAAAAGGGCCCTTTCGTAATGAGTTCTGCCGATGCTGATGTATTGACTACTATCTGCTTGGTATTCGCTGCGCCAAACCCTTCACCGGACGCTGGCTAAAACCAAGTATCTGATACATATGCACATGCACTTCTGGGCAACTTGGACGTGCTCAGACCTTCTAAAGCTGCGTTAGTGGCGCGGCATCCAGCCTGCTAGTGCAGCGCCCCCTACAGGAGTGTGGTAGCAGTACAGATTGCGTGTCGCTGCTGTGGGCGACGACGCAGTGAGAATGCGAGGGGCTGCGTGTACCTGTACTTGAAAGCGGAGGGATTGGCATCTCTATTCAATGGCGGTTTCGACGGAACGGCCACGACAACCTGCATCTCCAAGCCTGCCAATCTTTTTTTTCTTTGTGTCTTCGCTTGCGCATCGTTATATCGTTGCTGTTTTATTTTTTTGCAGGCATTTCTTGGCCGTTTCAGGAGAAGAGAGGCACGAATATTCCTGTCATTTTGGTGAGTTTCGGACCCGTCGCTCCAGGCACCATCTACCCACCTGAAATCAATGGTTTCGTTTCTCCTGAGTAATTGGCACTTCTGCTGCGGATGGCGCAGGCTGGCCTCGGGAGCCCCGTTCCGAGTCAAACTGTGGCGAGTTGCGACGCATCTTCGACTCCTGAACTTGCATCTGCAATCGAGCGCTGCATTTGTATTCCAGCTCGTCTCTTTTTAACTAACGGCTATTGCGCAGACGCTATTTCTGTTTATCGGCCCATCTGCAGGAGACAAAGAAACCCAGAGAGCTCCATGTGCTGGTAGCTCCAGTCGCTATCCTCCAACGCGCGTCCATCCCTTTCCTGCGCCGTCATTGCTTTCGCCTGCCATGAAGGTCGCTTCTGTTCTTGGACTTGCCGGCCTGGCGGCCCTGGCGCAGGGTGCCAGAATTGCCAGAGACTACGACAAGAACGACTACTATGTACTGCATCTCGAACCGTCGGTGCAGCCTGGCGATGTCGCCATGCGCCTTGGCTTGACGCACGAAGGCCAGCTTGGAGAGCTTACCGACCACCACGTTTTCCGCGCCGAGAAGCATGAACGAGATGTTGTCAGAGATGAGGTTCAAAAGCGCAAGAGGAGGAAGCGAGACATTGGCGGGTACGATGTCCTGGACGGTGTCCTTTTGACCACGAAGCAAAAGGCTCGCAGCCGTCTGCAAAAGAGAATCATTCCACCACGTCCACCCGTGGATTTAAATCCTCGCTCTCCTCAAAAGCCAGACGATACGGCGGTCCGTACACAAGAGAATGTCATGAGGGACTTGAGCATTGCCGACCCGATATTCAAGGATCAATGGCACCTGTTCAACACGGTGCAGCTTGGCCATGACGTTAACGTCACTGGGCTCTGGCTTGAGGGCATTACCGGCAAGAATGCGACTGTGGCCATGGTCGACGACGGCCTGGATATGTACAGCCGAGACTTGAAAGACAACTACTTTGCCGAAGGTTCTTGGGATTTCAATGACAACGACCCGGAGCCGAAACCAGAATTGTCGGACGACAGGCACGGAACAAGATGTGCTGGTGAGATTTCTGCCGTGCGCAACGATGCGTGCGGCGTTGGTGTTGCATACGACTCCAAGATTGCAGGCATTCGAATTCTGAGCAGCCCTATCAGCGATGCGGATGAAGCCGAAGCCATGATCTACAAGTATCAGGACAACCAAATCTACTCATGTTCATGGGGACCTCCAGACGATGGCAGATCCATGGAAGCCCCTGATGTCTTGATTCGAAGAGCCATGCTCAAGGGTGTCCAGGCGGGTCGTGGAGGTCTCGGCTCCATCTACGTCTTTGCTAGCGGTAACGGTGCGGCCAGCGGTGACAACTGCAATTTTGATGGATACACCAACTCCATCTACAGCATAACAGTCGGTGCAGTTGACCGTGCTGGCCAGCACCCGTACTATTCGGAGCACTGCTCTGCCCTGCTAGTTGTCACTTACAGTAGTGGTGGCGGTGATGGCATTGTAAGTTCTTGATCCCCCTCTTCTTTTTCCAAAATCAACATCAGTAGCTAACCGGGTCAGCACACAACCGATGTTGGAGAAAATGCCTGCTACGGCATGCATGGTGGTACATCAGCCGCGGCACCCCTTGCCGCAGGTATTTTTGCCTTGGTCATGCAGGTTCGCCCGGATCTGACTTGGCGAGATCTCCAATACCTTGCTATGGACACAGCCGTCAAACTCGATGACCAGACGGATGCTGAGTGGCAGAACACTGCTGTTGGGAGACAGTTTAGCCACACCTTTGGTTACGGCAAGATTGACTCTTACGCTCTCGTTGAAAAGGCAAAGACGTGGAAGAAGGTGAAGCCCCAGGGCTGGTACTTTTCTCCCTGGCTGCACATCAAAAAGGACATCCCCGAAGGTAACGACGGATTGGTCGTGAGTTTTGATGTGACCCCCGAGATGCTCAAGAAGGCCAACTTGGCTCGCCTGGAGCACGTCACCGTCACCATGAACGTTGAGCATACTCGACGTGGCGATTTGAGCGTGGATTTAGTCAGCCCTGAGAACGTCATCAGCCATATTTCTGTTGCTCGTAAGCAGGACAACTTCAAAGGCGGTTACGATGACTGGACGTTTATGAGTGTTGCCCATTGGTAGGTTCTTTCCCTTTCCCCTTTTCAAGTAACATTCCTTTTCAAGGCGCTGCTGTGATCCACCATTCGATGCTAATAATTTTCACTAGGGGTGAGTCTGGAGTTGGCAGATGGACGCTTGTTGTCCGAGACACCGAGGTGAACAACGAAAAGGGCAAATTTATCGACTGGCACCTCAAGCTCTGGGGTGAGAGCATTGATGCCAGCCAGGCCAAGCTTTTGCCCATGCCATCAGAGGATGACGATGCCGACCACGACCAGATCCTGTCTACTGTGTCGGGTGCAGCCTCAACGAAAACCAACGCGGCAACGAGCTCAACTAAGACGGCGGCTGTCGTTACTAACCCTACCGATCACCCTGTACGACCGACGAAACCTGGAGCCAAGCCTACAGAGTCAACGAAGCCTCAAGAGGGCCCTGTGGATGACAAGCCATCCGATACCGAGCACGAGGCCGCAACTGGCACCGAATCTGCTCAGCCATCCAGCACGACCAGCGCGTCTTCATCGTGGGTCTCCTGGCTTCCGACTTTTGGAACAAAGGCCAAGATCTGGATCTATGGCGCCATCGGCCTGATTGCCGCCTTCTGCTGCGGTCTTGGTATCTACCTCTATATCGCCCGCCGCCGCCTCCGCAACAACTCCCGCAACAACTACGAATTTGAGCTCCTCGACGAGGAGGAGACCGAAGGCCTGAATAGCGCGGAGAAGGGTCCCAATGCGGGCAAGAAGACCCGACGAACTCGCGGCGGAGAGCTCTACGATGCCTTTGCGGGCGGTAGCGACGATGACGACGAGTTTGACGAGTACAGGGATCGATCGGCCGATAGATTGGCGGGCCATAATCCCGATGAGGCAGAGCACTATGCCGTTGGCGAGGATAGTGATGATGACCATATTGAGGAAAAGCAAAGACTACGGGATTGAACATAGACGTTGCTTATTTTAACTTTTGACTTGCTCTTTTTTGCATGGAAGAGGGAGGACGTTGATTGAAAGCTTCAGTATTCATTAGACGGAGTATATTTCACATTGGCTTGGTTTATATCATATATCTTAACTTACATGCTACTTGTTTATCCATCACTCATTTCGACTTGATATATTGCTTTTTCCTGTTTGTAAAAGATGAGAGTCTTGCTTGAATGAATCAGGGGTATTCTTTCCCTTGTCTTTGATTGGAGTACATGGTGATGCGTCGAATGGCAACTCGTACGAATGTTACCACATATTGGTCTCTGAAAGCAATCCATCTCATGGTGGCATTCATTCGAGTCACAAGTTTTAAGCACTTCTTTATTACAACGCCGCCATAGTATCCCAAACGCCCCAGAAAGTTCTCGATACACCACGCTCTTGAGTTGTTCCTTGACCCTCCCCCCTGTCTTCCATCATTATTTACGCTTCATGTTCCAAGTCAAGCCATGCCCACGCCTCAGTCAACCCGCCATCAAAAGTGTATTTTAGCTTCACATACAAGAAAATAGAATGACGAAAAAAGAGATCAAACAGTTCACGCTACAGGAACAACGCCCTCCTTCTCCATCTCCATGACATATGATTCCCACAGCTCGGCAACGTCGCCGTAGAACTTGACATGGGCATCGGCCAGGCCTCCGAGCTGTGCCTTCATCTCGATACGTTTGATGCGCTCAAAGTCGGTAACCTCACGGATAACCTCGTCGTCAAAGCGATCGCTCGTCAAGCGGGCGTTTTCAACCTCGGTGCTGAGCTCCTCGACCCTCAGCTCCAGCTTCCTGGTACGCTCGCGCCGGGCCTGCTCGTGATCCACGCCTCGGACATCCTCAATCTTGGCGCGGATGAAGCCGCCCGGCCCGCTGGGTGCGCCGTGGCCCGAGCGCAAAGAGTCTCGCTCGGATGTGGATTTGTTCAGGTACTCTGTCAGTTGCTCATAATCAAGCTGCTTCTGCTCTCTGGCTTTGAGCAGATTCTTGAGAGCGAGAGAATAAGCCTGCATGTCGCGCAGTGAGCCAAGGTAATCCTGGTCTGTGACCTCCTTGAGCTGGTGGAGGTTGGCAGCTGTATCCTCGATGGAAGCGGCGAAGGCGTGAACGGCGGGCTCGATGCCGGGTTCAAGGGTAATAAGCTTCTGGAACTGCTCTGCGAGGTCCCGAAGGTCGGTTTCCAGGTCGCCTTCTCGACGGGCCACACGGGCAATGACTTTTTCAATATGGCCGAGGTCTTCGTCGAGCTTGTCGCTCTTTTCCTTGACCTCAATGAAGCGCCTGTCGGGCTGATGGACCTTGGTAAAGGCATTGATAAAGGTATCGGCAAAGTTGTCGAAAACGCCGCTGGAGCCGCCGGGGTCGCTCGTTATGCTGCCACGAGCTGTGCGGCTCTTGACCGTCGCATTCCAGTCGGGGCTCTCGAGGAAGCTGTGCAGGATGGTGCTCCGGCGCAGGACCGGGTGCAGAGACAGGCGGTTGAGGAAGCGCTGCAGCGAGTGGCCACGTCGTGAGGTGAAGTCGTTACCAAAGCGATCGCCACGGACGTACTCCATGCGCTGCTTGTCCGGGATGGGCGGGACGGCGCAAGCCGGATAGTCTCGCATCAGCTGCTTGAACAAGAAGGCAAAGTCGGTGAAGCGCCGCCGTACGGTGGTGACTTCTTTCTGGAAGGACGGGAACGTGGACTAAAGGCCATGTCGTCAGCTAGGCACCACTCAACAGCAATCGATTTGCATAGCCTTGCAACAGCATCAAGGTGAGGTGAGGCGGGGTAATGAGGGGAGACGAAGAGACATGGCGAAGGCCAAAATGAGTTGCCTGTAATCGTGAATAGATGCAGATGAAGATATACATACATGAGTGGTGACGAGATACGAAACAAAGGCGTCCTTGGTGCCGTCATTCTCCTTGATGGGCGACCCAACGGTACACTCGAGCTTCTCACGGCCGATGCCCTGCGAGGAGCTGTTTCCGGCCTCGTCCATGGCGCGAGCGGGTGAGTCGGCAGCAGCAGCAGCAGCTCGCGCTGCCTGGTCGTGGACATGGTCGCTCCAAGTGACATTGGAGAAGTCGTCGTTGTCGTTGTCGTGGTGCGTCGTCATGGTCGAAGCATCAGACGACTCTTGGTTCGGGATCCGGGAGTTTGCGCCTAGAGGGAGGGGTTACGGGGTGGAGAGATGCTTGATGGTGTAAGCTGCGGCAATTGATTCAAGGCTCTCTCTCGGCTTCTGTAGAGTTACGGTGCGAGTGAAGGAAGGGAGAATAAATGGCGGGCTTGAGTCGAGAATCAAAGGTGGCGTATGTCTGAGGCTAGTTGAGAGGCGTGGACAGGCAGTTGGCTGCTGGCTGTTGGTGTGGAAAGATGCGCGCAATTAGCAGGGCTTTAAGTGCCTAGCAGGTACATGCAGCTGCTGCAGCTGGTTTCGGGGTACATGGACAAGATGGAATTCGTTGAGACTCCAGCCATCTACAGGTTGTATCTTATTATTGTTGAAATAAAATGTGAGCTAAAAAGGTAATAGAAATTATTATAAACTCAGGTATATCTTCTTTTGAAGCTGTAATTCCATGGCTGTTGCAAGGCGCTGCTTCGTCTTCAAAGTCACTTCCCACAGCCTCGGTACCTGGAAGGGACTGATGACGCAACAGCTCGGCCGCATCCATCCAGACAGCCTTTTGGACTTGGCACGGTAGCCTGCATCGTTTTTCTGAACCCCTGTCTATGATATCTACTGTACTTCGTATGCTCATCAGTTGCTACCGATTGGCATCACGGGGCTGTGCTACAGACATGAATTACTTTGCACTTAGAATAGTACCTAGTACATTGTGCTCTGTAGATTAGTAGTTCTAAGGTAGCTGACAGTCAAATTGGTCTTCACTCCTCTTGGTCATTAACAGTATGCGTAGTCTATTTGGTTGTTTCCTGTGTGTCGAGATGTCTATGCCGCCCCTTCTCCCTAAATAGTTTCCATGTTTCTCATCATCCGGCTATTGTAAACATGTTTCCCTTATCCTTTCGGGTATGCGGTACCCACTGTACATATGAAATTGCTAAGAATAACACGTCGTTTGACTACCGGCGCTCTTGTGTACGCCGTAATTTGTTTCCTTTATGACCTTTTTTTTGGTGCTTTGAGCTTCCTCCTTTTTTATACTTTATACATTTGCTGGCTCGTCATCATTTCTGCTCCTTGGCAGCGGCCTTGTGCTCGGCCTCGACGGCTTTGATCTGCTCCAGCTCAGCGTCAACCATCTCGCCGGCAGGCTTCTTCTCGAGCCCGCTCTCAGCAGCCGTCATTTGTCGCTCTTCCTTCTCGTCAATGTCGTCGACATCACGAGGAGTGGCAAAGCCGGTCGTCTGGCTCTCCTGGTTCTGCTGCTCCTCCTCCTCGATGAGCTCCTGCTGCTCCTTTAGAACCTCAAGACGCTGCTTGTTGGTAGCGGCACCTTCAGCGTTGTGAACCTCCAGCTCAATCTCGTGGAACAGCTCCTCGGGGATGGAGGACAGAACACCAACGAGAGCCTCAATCTGGCTTGAGCCCTCGCCAGATCCTTGGCCGTACATGTAAGCATTGCTCAGGACCAGCAGTGTGGAGGGAACACCCTCCTTCAGACGCAAGTCAAGCCATGTCTGCAAGTCGGCCCTCATCCTAGCGGGGGATACGCTGTGTGTGCGGATACCGCGAGCGGCACATGCCAGCTGCAGCTCCGCGACGGTCAGGCTGTCAGCGCCCTCGTAGGCGATAGCCTTATCATCGCGCTTGATCTGACGCATGCGGTGACGGATCTGGTATCGCAGCATGGAATCTGTGCCAAAGGTGTTGAGACCCATGTATCGGCACATGGACACAAGCTGAGGGCGTGACAGATTGTCCAGAGTCATGTCGTCCCGGAAGATCTTGCAAACCTTGATGACGTCCTGGTCAGTGGGCGCCTCGCCGGTGGACCTGACCTTGCGGAAGAAGTTGGCAAACTCCTCCTTCTGAGCAGTCGCAGTCGCCTGGCTCAGGGGAAGACCAGTCTCTTTGAGTGTCTGCCGCATAAAGGAGCTGACCTCCTTCCTCGTAGACCGCAAGAGACTAGCCTTGGCCTCCTTGGACTTTTGCCCCTCAAAGGTGCTGGGAAGCATGTTGGGGAAGAGCTTCAAGGCCAGAGGAATCAAGGCCTCACCAAGGGGAACAATGACGAAGATGGAAAAGGGGACGAGCCGACCGAGATCCTGAACAGTGCGTCGAAGCTGCTTGTTCTCTCTGCGGGTAAGCTCATAGCCAGCGGCCATCTTGAGGGCCAACCGCCAGCTGATGCGGACCTCTGTAGCAAGAAGCTTGCTTCCATCCCAGTAATGCTGAACCTCCTTCTTGACTTTTTGCCAGACTGTCAATTTGATCTCATCTTCTTTCTTCTTGGCCAGCTCTTTTTGGCCGGTGAGCTCGTCCTTCTTTGCGGCCAGTTCAGTTAATGAGGCGTCGTCAGCGGCCTTGCCGGATTGAACAGCAGCATTGGCCGATGCATCTTTAGTATTTGCCTCTGCATCGGACTTTTTGGCAGCACTCGAGGGATCCTTGGGTAGCGGCTTCTTAGCCAACTCGGCGTTGAATCCGGGGGGCGGTCCAGACGGCGCATCCGGTCGATGAGGCTCGGTTCCCAATTGGCGCAATGGGACCAGCAGGGCCAAGGCAGGAATCTGAGTCTGTCGAGCAATATGTCTGGTGATGAGAGCTGACGATGCACCTCGGGATAGGTTTCTTGCTATGGGGAAATGTCAGGAACCATGGCGGTCTGTAAGGGGTTTTGCATAATCTCACCTTGACCCAGCAGGGGGTTGCGAACCACTGCCCTGCGGGCAAGGCTGGATGAGGCGCTCATTGCGAGCAGATGTGTGAATTACAGAACGAAACGGACAACGAGATGATGGCGACACACAGCAAAGACACAACGAGAGCAGAACAGAGATGAAAGAGACAGAATTGATGTCGAAGCCGGTGGATGGAGGGATGATGAAGGAAAGAATATCGATGGGTCTAGGCCAAGCCGGCATGGAACAGACCTTGAACAAGGGTCGATCGAAAGGTACGTACCGGTTGTTGGCCTTTGGTGCGCCACATGTCAGAGGCGGATGCGTGCATGCCATAGGCCAGATCAGAGTTTACGTGGGGCGGTTGGGCTGAAGCCATCCGGCATGTAGAATCACGTGACATAATCTCTCCTGGCGCCAAAGTCAAAGAGGCCAACATTACATAATCTGCCCTGAATCGCGATCGCTGATTTGATGCTGATTTTGAATTGGGCGTTCTGGGTCTCGGACACGTCGGACTTTGGGGGGCGCATGCAAGATGCACTGTACATGTATGCTTTGCTGGCAGCATATGCTGGTTTGTATGTACGGTCAATCGTGGGGATGGGTGCCATGATTTGTTGTGAGCGGCCTACGGGTGCATGTACGAGTACGGATCGCAAACGCTGGCAGACGCTGGCACCCGTGGAGGGACATGCACGACAATCATCGTTGGGCTGCACATGGTCGATGCCCTACCTGCTCCTTCATGAAATTGCGTGAACGTGCGATGCCTCGGACGACAGCCATGGTTTGGTAGTGATTGCGAAGCGCGAAGAGGATACAGTCCCCGGTAGTGACAGGGTACGTGTATTTATCAGACTCAGGCAGACAGCAAACAAGATGTCAATGGATCGAATCGGGTTTCAAGAGGCTCCAAAGCCAAATCCGAGACGGGGATTGCACATGGATTAATACTCGGACTCGCAAGAGCTGTGCCCAGCCCTTGACAGCGTATATGGCTGGCCCATCTTGGATCACGTCGGGCGTCGCTCGCTCTTTGCTGGAGATTGCTCGGGAACTGGTCGCCATCGGACCTTGAAGTGAAGCACGACTGTCTCAGAGCATCCTTGTACTGCTTTGTGTGTGCCAACAGCCAATAAGCATCTAGCAAAGACCTCAATTCTGATGGCAGCAACAAGAAGAGCAGAACAAGAGCAACAATAGCCCGGCCATCCTCTCGTTCACTATCGTTGACCACCGCAGAATGATCCGGTCCAATCAGCTGAGGTGCCCGTAGGTGTAAAACAGAAAATCATAGGGGCAGTGCCTCTACTATATATGTGCCCGGAGTAAGAGTGATACATCAACGATACACCTGGGCTTGATTACTTCCAACTTGTAATCGTACCTGATAGTAGTAAGATTGCATATATCCTCAACTTGGACATTGATCAGCCCTTTCGGGGCCGGACCGCCGCGGACCGCCTTGTCCGCACTGCCAGGAGAGCCCATTCTCTCTGATAATTACTGCTTTCAACCTCAAACGGCAAGACGACGCTCGCCATCCAGGCCAGAATGCTCTTTGAGCCGAATGCTCGCCCAAGCAGCAGCGCGACGAAATCAGGCAGACGCCGGCTAAGTCGCTGCTTAGCGCCCACCCTTCCCACTGCAGCAAGGAATATCACCCCTCGTCCCCGGATTTAGCGCACGTGCCGGCCGTTTCCAGCGCTCTTCCAGCACACCAAGGCCGCGTCGCAACCGCTGGAGTAGGTTTTTTTCGGCGCATTTCCAGGGCGGAGCGGCGGGGTCGCCCAAGCACAAGCTCGTGTGTCCTCGACCTTGAACCGGAGTTTGGAGCTAGGACGTCCCATCGCATGTCCATCAAACCTCGATTAATCCCATCCCATCCCACCATCTTTTTTACGCTGCCCACAAAGTGCCACGTCCAGCCATGGACTGTGCAATTGCACCCATGAAAAGCCTGTACACGCCGTGCGGCGCTTCTTCGGCTCGCACATTCAACGGTTCTGGGCTGGCCCCCCGCCCGTCCCGCCATTGGCAAGACCGGGCCATTATCAACACTCAACATTATTAACACCTTTTCGTCCCACGCGCTTGCTCTGGTCCTCCTTCTCCCGTCCTTTTTCAGCTTTCTGTTACATTTATATAATAATCCTTTCCTTTCTCGTCGTTTTAGAAAGCTCGTATACATCCTTTTTTGTCACCGCGAGGCCGCCTCTGGTTGATTTCCTCTCTTCTACTAAAGAAAGTTTTTTTCCCTTGTCGGCCAGGTTTCCCCAGGACTCCGCGTTGTCCGTCTTCGGGCATTGCTTACGCAGCAGCTGTCTGCATTCAAATACCTTGCTATCCGAAGCTCCTGGACTTGCCAAACGGATTTTTCTCTACTGTCCTTATTTCAATTTCGGCTTCACATAGACAATGCAACTCAAGAGAGCGGCGCGAGTAATTCTAGTTGGTGCGCCGGGCGTGGGCAAGGGAACCCAGAGCGACAGGCTGCTGAAGCGCTTCCCCCAGCTCAAGGCCATTAGCACCGGCGACCTCCTCCGTCACAATGTCAAGAATAGGACACCTCTCGGTAAGTAATAGAAGCTTTTGATGCTGTCTTCGTTACTGTAACTAATCGTCTCATCAGGCATCATGGCTGAAAATACCATCAAGGCGGGAGGCCTAGTGGCTGATGATTTGATGCTTCGTCTCATCTCAGGAGAGCTTCGATCCCGAGGCTGGCTGCGACCTCCCATCATGACGCTCTCAGCTGAAGCAACCTCAACCGAGGGCTCATTTCATTCCAGCGCCTCCATGGATGCTTTCAACTCGCTGCCTTTCCAAATGGACGAGCACACCATTCCCCAGGCTTCAGAGGACCCCAACGCTTCTTTCATGCTGGACGGCTACCCCCGGACTGTGGCCCAGGCCATCACGCTCGACAAGATTGTGCCCATGAACCTAGTCGTCTCCATCCAGACTCCCTTCTCCGTCATTCTCGAGCGCATTGCTGGCAGATGGGTGCACGAGCCCTCTGGTCGGGTGTACAACACAAGCTTCAACCGGCCTCGTGTCCCCGGCCGCGACGACGTCACCGGCGAACCCCTCGTCCAGCGCCCTGACGACAACGAGGCGACATACCGTGCGCGCTTCCAAAAGTTCCAGGAGAACAGCGAGCCCATCCTCAACCACTACGCTAAGAAGGGCGTCTTACTCGAAGTCGAAGGCATGAGCAGCGACGAGATCAGCCCCAAGCTGTACGAAGCCTTTGAGCAGCGCTTTGCTCGGTGAAAGTCCTGCCCTGTTTAAATCACGTCATACCTACGTTTTATTATTGTTTCAACAGCCTTTTTGATATTACTACTCGGTTGGCTTTTTGCTCGATTCGGCGACTTTTTTTACGTTTTACAGTTTTGGCTATTAACAGGAGTTTACACGTGTGGTTGGGAAAACGCCCTTTGGCTTCAACAATTTTTGGGTTATTGCGTTCATGTCGAGGAAGGAAAAGAGAGGAGGACCCCGTGACGGAGCAATTGCCGGGAGTCTTCTTCCGGCTTTTCTTTTCCCCTTACCTTGGTTATTTTTTCTGCGTAGTGTGCGAATAAGTGTACATATGGGGTGACGAAAAGTCCCCGGCGTTGAATTTTCATCGGAGTTTTAATACCGCGCATCCTGCTACTGTTTTGTATATGAAAATGACCTGACGTTCACATGCCTGTCGTGCGACTTGGGCGAGCTAGACGGGACTGAACCTGGATGTTTGCTTGCGTCTTTCTCCGCACCCGGGACAGGTACCGAGACTCCACTACCAGGCCGAGGGCCCTTGACTTGTGCTCCTTACCTTCTCGGGCTGTTTTCTCGGCTACGACAACAAATCAACGGCCCGCGGCTTTAAAGAGTCCCAGAAAACACGAGTGGACTGGACGAACAAAATTTCATTGCAATACTCCGAACATTCATGCCACTAGCCGTACATGGCCCAGCTATTGAAATCAAGTACTAAACCAACCTCTCGTCATCCAACTCCCCACCACAGCTCCGTGAATCCCGTAGATACAAAACCACAAACCAAATGGAAAATATCCCAAACAATGCCCCAGTGTAAATCAACGGTGGACGGCTCAATAGCCGCCACTAACTATCCTCAGGAAGTCGAAGCTATGACCACGAACTTGCACATCTCATTGAGAGATGTGATATCGAGGCAACTAAAGCTCCTTTAATCGTCCCATTCGTCTCCGCTGCGGATGCCTGGCGGCGTGTTGTTCGAGCGAGAGGAGCTCCCGCCACGCAGTGGTGTATCCTCCTCATCGTCGTCATCGTCCATGGCCTTGGCCAGGTCATCGGGGTCGCGCATCTTGGCATCGGGGTCCACCACTCCGTGAATTTCGTCGTCGTCGTCATCGTGTCGACCAGTGTCCAAAACACCTTCGTCGGCACTGACAGAGATGCCGCGAGATCCCCACCTCGCGCGACCACCACCGTTGCCTGCCACATTGCTCTCTTCGTCGTCGGCAGCATGAGTATTCTTGCCGAAGATACGGTGTAAGAACCATCCACGGTTCAAATCGTCAGCATCAACCACGCCGCCGCCGCGAAGCTTAACTCGCTGTCGTGTATAGTAGACCCAAGCGAAGTCGACATAGAAGGCAGTCTGGATAATGCCGAAGATAACGGCAATGGCATCAGGCGCCCTGTCGTTGACATCGAGTTCCCGAATGAACCAATTTATGCAGTAAAAAGCCCGGTAGGATCCCAGTGCCAAGAGGTAGAACGAGTCGATTACAGTCGGAACGGTGGTCTGTCTCAACAGCAATAGCTGCGGAAGAACGGCCACGGATTCTAGGATTTCTGAGAAGGACCACATCCACTATCGCCACAGTCAGTAAATAGGCGCTTCAACTTCAGGAGCAAGCCAGGACATACAGTCAAGAATCCCCAACGGAACTTCTTTTCGAAAATCAACATTGCAAAGGGAGACAGAGCAAGAGAGCCAAAGAGGACAATTGCGCCAAGCTTCCAGGAGATCTCACGCTCTCGAGAGCGGGGAAACACCCACTGCATAACACCAAGGATGTAGAAAGACGTGACAATGTATGTTACTTTGAATATCGCGTTCCATGCCGACTGTTCTCTGAATAGATCGAGGTATCGCGTGCAAAAGACGACGGCGTAGAGGCCTTGTGTGATGAGGGACACTCCCTCCGCGCTGCGGTTTCTGTGGATGGAGAAGATTAGGATGCCCTTGGAGAGCATGTGGACGATGTCGCCCAAGAGGCGAAAGATCTGAGCCGCACCAGTTAGCCTGCATCGTTCTCTCATTACATCGCGAGAGGTAGATTGGGGGTCAATCGTACATTCCAAGCTCCCATGATGGAGGTTTGCGGCACAGCCTCGCCGCTGCTTCAGGATCGAAATAGGAAGAAGCCAAGGCAGCAAGAAAGGGGCAGAGAGAAGACTGCAGAAGAGACAAAGTCAAGAACTTTTATAGGGCGAAAATCATCGAGTCTATCCGGCCTATCGCAAAGACCGTTGAATAGGAGATGTTCAAGGTTCGGGGAGAGAAGCCGAAAAGCAAGAGCAAAAGCATGGAGCTGAAGCTGAGCTTGCGTCAGATCCCGAGTCGCAGGAGGCACGACACAGCCCCACTTTTGTGACGACGCCTTGGTAGCTGCATGTTATGGGCAACGTGTACCTGAGATTGCTAGCGTCGATTGCTTTGATGCAAAGTACCTTCAGCAGGTTGAACGTTTTCAGCCACGGCCATGTTAAAGCTTCATGATGAATCATAGGTAGGTACCTTAGGTAGGAATGGTACAAAACTATGAGAGTGCCAAACTTACACCGTAATGTCAGCATCTGCCTCTCAAAGTGTGACAGTTTGGAAACGCCATACTTTGCCATTTGCTGCACGTGGGTGTTTGTTTTGCCATCTGAAAGTGAAGGCTTGGATTGCTGTACGGAGTACTGAAACCAGTAGAGGTACTAACCAATTTCCCCGTGAAATTCCCCGCAAGGTACCAGGGAGACGTTTACGACATAATACACCTTGATATTTCTTTAGCTCGTATTAGGAGGGGTGTTTCACAGCCCTCTCCCTTCACATCCAAATCTCATCAGATTGTCTGTGCAATGGCTCAGCCTGATTATACAGGGCGTTGAGGCAGAAGGTTTGGTAGTGTAAAGCCTGTACCAATAGAGCCCCATTTTCAGAGGTACATCTTTGGGAGCCCAAAATCAGTGTCGCGTGATGTCACCACGGCGGGTGTTTTTTAGGTACCGCTGGAGCCGGAATTTGTCAATTAGTTCCAGGGGGGTTTTCAACAAAGGGTGGAATTATCAGAATCAAAATCAACAAACAAAAAACATGACTTCTTCTGCCTCCCAAACAGCGCGCCGCACCGACACTCTCCAGGTGCATCTTCAATTTATTTAGCAGCCCAAATAGGATCGATACGCGCGTCAACCCCCATGTACTGCTCCCACCGCTGCCGAAACAGTCGCTGCTGAGTGGTCGCTTTCTAGTCCCCCTTCACGGCATCGAATTGCCGACGCCAAAGCGTCACCAGTTCCACCCTGGATTGGATTTATTAATTGATATTCCTCTGTTGGGTTTCTGAGATCCGTGTTCAAAAGGGGGGTATTTGAGGACACAAGAAGAGAGGCTGCGCCTCTACCGACGAGTATCAAATCAGCCCCAAATGAAGTCCTGCAAGAGCATCATCATCGCAGCCGCGTGGACAGCGTTGGCTTGGGGTATTAGTGCTGCTCCATCGGCAAAACCCAAGGCTCCTGAGCCAAAATATTTCCGTGAGTGGATATTGAGAGTGATGACGCGGCTACTCAGCAGTTGCCATATACTGACAAGAGCCACCTGTAGATGAGAATCCGTGAGTATCTTGGCTACGGCTATGTAACTGTTACTGTTACTAGTCCTTGCTGCTCTTACGTCTAACACAGAATCGATAGCTATGATGTTCACTATGATGACCGATACTCTCGCATACTTCTCGAGGACCCTGAGCAGAGAGAAGCCATCAAGGTCTTAGTGCAGACGTATCTGGCAACATTCCGAGACTTGGGCATTCAAACATGGCTGATGCATGGGACTCTTCTCGGATGGTGGTGGGGTAAGAAGGTATTTCTACCTTGAACCCTTCACAATGATTATAGTCCTTTCTCGCTCTAACCTGCAATCTCAAGGTCATGCCGTGGGACTATGATGCGGATGTCCAAGTCACAGAGGCAGACATGTATCTTCTAGCCGCCTATCACAACATGACCATATACTACTACAAGTACGGCACGATGGAAAAAGGTCGCTACTTCCAGCTCGAGATCAACCCGTATTTCGTTCACCGAGATCAAGATGATAGGTCCAACGTCATCGATGCCCGGTGGATCGATATGCAGAATGGGCTATACATCGATATTACTGCGGCAAGATATGCTCTTGATCATGAGCAGGGCGAAGGGATTTTGTACGACAAATATGGCCACGAATATCGCGTAAGGACAAGTTTTGGTTCTCGGTAACCCGTCATTCATAAGGTACTAATATGCTCAATAGGATACATATGTCTTCCCGCTGCGAGACACAACTTTCGAGGGAGTACCCTGCAAGATTCCCTATCGATACGAGGAAATGCTGCAAGCAGAATACGGAAAGAAGTCTTTACTTTATACGAAATATCACGGGTATGTTAGAAGGTCTTTTATCTGCACTTTGGCAGCTCAGCTGACATTCAATTTAGCCACAGATTCGATAACGCGACAAGGTCGTGGGTTCCTCTTGAAGAAAAGGAAGAAGAACTATAGTTTGGCCATATGGATTGCATCAGCATATGTAGGCGTTGGTACTCTCGATATTCATGAGACGGTGTTGGCATTTGGCGACGATTAGAGTATGGAATGATGGCAGAATAACCGGCGGGCCTGGTACATGGATGAGGATATTGACAGAATACCACTATATGAGGTTTAAAGTCAAATCATCAAAGGTGTTTAGGATATGTATTTATGTTTGTTTACGATTACACAAAATGGGATTATCGTGGCGGATGAGTGCCATGACCGAGATATCTTCAATCTTTTATGCGTTTCCTTTTGCAGTAACTATACTTTATATCATACGCCAATTAGGCGCCTCACTATGTACAGGTACCTGAAGATTTCCAGCCCTACCATGTCGAAAACCCCACTGCATTAATCAACGCGTGTCTCGAAACAGTCGCGTCCTAGCTGCCGTTGGAATCCACTTTTAACGCCTCCAACTCGGAGCTCTCAGATTTGCACCTGCCAGTATCGCAACCTCCAAATCTTCTCTCCATTTACGATAATCAGCGCTGCTCGCATCCACGCAGAAGAAAACCACCGATCGACCGATATATGGACGCCAGATCCCACATGTAGAGGCTATATAGCGCAATTCCCTCCCTGCCTTTAAGATGGCCACAGGCGTGTCTCACCAAAGCTGCTTCATTGCGCCATCTAGAACTTCATTCTAACTAGCACACAGGACGACAAACCCGCGCAGACCGCTTGAATGAGCGTCTTCGAGGCGCGCAGTAAGTTGACATTTGATAACTACTAATGGCCACTTCGCTTACCGCTCTGCAGGCGCGCCAATGTGGACGACGAGTCCTTCAACCTCGACATCAACAGCCTCGACATCGGAGGTCTTGCCATTGCATCATCTATCGCATCAACCTCGAGTCCCGCGACCCGAAATAAGTACTCTCCTACTACCTCAGCAAAGAGAAGGAGACTGGACAAAGATGCGACAGCTCCTCCAGAGCCGAAATCGAGCTCCACCCCTCGACGACGACGGGTCAGGTCCCGGCCCATTGAGCCACCGGTCGAATTACCTACTCTACCGAGCGAGCCGATGGAAGAGGATGGCGAAGATGACGGCCCTACACCTAAGGCCAGTAGGACATATCGAGTGCCAATGTCTATTAGTTCGGTGCGGACAGCCGGTCAGTCGGTTGAAGAAGCTCAGGACGAGCTTGAGACCTTACCTCCACATCCTGGCGTAATATCACCCGTACCTAGGCGATCACCTACCTCGCCGCGCAAATCCGATATAATCATGGAAGAGGTTTCAGAGTCTCCTGCAGATGCGCCTGGAAGTGGAAAGCGACGTCGGGTACCTATGAGCGAGACACTCAGCTCAACCGTGAAGTTAATGGGTGTGTTATCATCAGATGACGGGATTCCTATGCCCTCGTCCCCCCTTAAGAATAAGGCGCGACGTCGCAGTGGTGCAGCTACAGCTCGATCCTCACAGAGGTCAGCTGGAAGGGCATATGGTGGTCACGATACAAGGCACTTGGCGGATGAACTGTCGTCAGATAACTTGCCTCAATTAGCTGGAATAGAGGAGGAAGAGGAATTTGTGGAAATAGAAGCTGAGGCTGCTACCGACTTGGTTATTGAAGAGAGCACTTTGGCACAAGATGAGGACGAACAAGAGCAGCAAGAGGAAGACCAAGAGAACTCTGATGGCATTGATGTGGAAGAAGTGGCAAGACTTTTAAAGAAGGGTGGCAGAAAATTACCGCGAGAACCATCTCCAGAGCTGGGATCCCAGGAATTGGAGGATGCAAGAGAAATAGAAGAGGAGGAATTGGAGCCGGAACTCGAGCCTGAGCCCGAATCGGAGCGAGAATCAGAACCCGAACCCGAGCCAGAGGAGGAACCCGAGCCAGATGTGGAGGAAGCGACTGAGGCCGAAGAAGAGGAAGAAGAGGTGACAGTCCTGCCAACGCCACCTAAGAGGAAACGCGGACGGCCCAGCAAGAGCCCAACTACTCAAAAACAACCTGCTGCCAAGTCGAAACCCGTTAAGCCCGTTAGGCCGAGGAAACGCGTTGAAGCACAACCACGGAATGCCAGCGAAGAACACGAAGAACCGCAACCTAAGAAGGCTAAAGCGAAGAAGCGGCATAGCGACCAGAGTGAGGGCGACGGCGGGACGATTGAAATCACTGTCCAGCGATTTGTCAACCACAAGAAACGTGGCCATGAGGATGACGATATAGACCCTCTACAGAATGAGATGGCGTTCGTCAACCACGGAGGAGAAAGCGTAATTGATGTTTTTGCTCAGGTCTGCGACGAGGTGATTTCCTCAACATTGGAGCAGCTCCAGGAGGTGGCCGGTAACGCAGAGGATCCAGCGAAAAAGAAGGAGTATCGCATCAAAACGCGAGCCATTGAGGCTTACCGAGAGGAGCTCAAATCTCGGTTCCTTCAACACGTATGTCTTAAGCAAATGCGAGTCTGAACCATATGAAGAAATACTAATGAGGCGTTCTTAGGCTATTCACTTGAACCACTGGCATTCGTTGCGGAAGCGGGTTCGACACGTACAGAAAGAGAGAATGGCTTTGCGCGAGGAGATTATGCGTATCAAAGCCGAGCGAGAGCAGGTTGCTCTTCGAATGGATGCCATTAGAATCAAGCACGAGGCCGATTCTAGAGAGTCAAAGGTAAGAGCTAGCTGAGACTTTGCTTTGACGAGGTATTGTAAAGCTTCCATGCATATACTAATGAATGGGTTGCAGTATTGTCTCGACGCATCTTCTCTTATGCACGATGTAGACCTCGCTGTGGAACAGGGCAGGGAGGCGCCCGAGCTTTCGCGAGCCGCACAAAGGGAAGCCGAGCTGGCTAATCTCGAGCTGCTTGTATCTCGCGTATCGGAGCAAGCCAGCTCGTCGAGCTTCTCAGGCGGGATGCTCAAACAGGTCAAGGAGTTCAATTCATTCTTAGAGCGGGCTGCCATGGCACTTGAATCACGATGATACCCCCTCGTTATTAAAGCAATTGTTTATTCATTATTTTTGTACAATACCCCCCGTGCCTTACTGGATCTTGGCCTTGCTGAAATCCATCTCTGGGTGTTGCTCCTGGAATTTCTTGAGGATATCCATCTTCTTCTGCTCGTCCGAGGTCGGCAGGCCAGCCTCCTTCTGTCGCTGGTCAAACATCATCTTCTCAACCATGCCCCTGGTCTCGCCGTCGAGATCGGAGAGCTTAGAGTTTTCGGGCTGAATCTTGGTGACGTCGATGGTGGGTGCGCTGGTGACGACGTGTGCCCACCACTCCATCTTGTTGATCTTGTCGAGGTGGATTTCTACGCTCTTGGTGCCGTCGGAGTTGGTGGACAAGGTCCAAGTAGAGTCGTCGACGCGGATCGCATGGGGGAGATCGCCCTGTTGGTAACACTCAGAATGAGCACACGTATATAGATGAATAGAAAGGTTCCGTCTCGTTTCGTTTCATCTTTGTATAAACGGAGAAGAAGAAAGGGGCGCGTTTAGGTCGATCTTGCAGAGAGCGACTATGGCGCATCATGATTATAGCAGAGGGAATGAATGTCATACACTTATGATGGGTTCCTGTCCCTTGACGCCCGCAGTCAGCGTCGTCTTTTTTATATCAACCACCAGGTCTCTCGACTTGTAGTTTCCGGGGACGTTGAAGGAGAGATCCAGCTCGCCGATGGTCTGGGTCCATTTGTAAGGCAGCGCAGCCTGTTCCTCGGCCTCCTTCTTGCGCGCGGCGGCGTCTTCAGCGGGGGATGGATCTGCAGGTAGCCGCAGCTTTTGTTAGCTATTTGAATCACAAAGATGTATGATATCAGGCAGAGATGTAGATGGATGTGATAAAAGGTAGCACAGCTTATGAAGTCGGTAATATCTTACCCTTGTCAGCCATGGCAAAGCACTGTGAAGCTTGTGAAGAACTTCTTTGCCTGTGATATCAAAGCACTGAAGGTAATGGTAGACAATGGATGCTGGTGGAAGTTTAGCTCGAGTTGGAGGGGCAAATGCGCTAACAATGAGCCTGGCAGATGCTAAACAGGCCCGCAGGCCAATGATATGGCGGGGATCCTGCTTACGTAGTCCCAGTAGCCCCCGAAGCTTAACATGCAAGGCCGGCAAGCTATCCGGCCGATAATGAATTGTCAGCCATTGGAATCATTCTCTAATCGTTCTCTCTCCTCTACACGTCGCGTGCCCCAAGGCGATTGCCCTTGATATAAAGACATAGACCGCATCGAATATCGCTACAGCTAGTTGAAAGATCCATACGACTGAGTTTTTAGTTACGGAGTGCCAACGCGACCGCCGTGTCTGACTGGCGTCAGGCCATCTGCACTTCCATCTCAAAGCTCGAGTCTCGCATCCTCAGATCGCGGTTCCATTATCAACTCGCAACAACCGAAACAATGTCTCGAGCAGGCGGCACCAGCACCATCTCGGTGCGCCATGCCTCCAGCTCCTCCGCCTCTTTCGTCTCCGCTCCTCTCCCGCCCGCAGACCAGGATGAAGCCTGTCCCGTGTGCAAAACCACACGCTACTTCAACAAGGACATGGAGTTCAAAATCAATACCGAGTGCTACCACCGCATGTGCAAGACGTGCGTTGAGCGAATCTTCAATGACGGTCCGAACCAGTGCCCCTATGCGGGCTGTCACAAGACGCTCCGCTTGAGAGGCTTCAAGACGGCCTTCTTCGGAGACTTGGGCGTCGAGCGGGAGGTGGACATTAGGAGAAGGGTAGCAGCCGTGTTCAACAAGGCCGAAGACGACTTTGAGAGCCTGGACGCGTATAACGACTATCTCTACATGGTGGAATGCCTCACCGACGACCTTGTCAACGGAACCGACGAGGCTCGCAAAAAAGCCGAAGTCCAGCTCTCCGAATGGGAGGCCCAGCACAAAGCCGAGATTGAGCGCAACCGCAAACTCGCCCGCGAATCCGATGAGTCACGGCAGAAACGCCTCGCCCTGGAACAAGAGGCTGCTCGCCAGCGCCGTATCCAGGAACTGCAGGAAGATGCCGACGAGAGAGCCAATGCCGCGCGGTTCCGGGAGGAGATGCTCAATTCCCTGCAGAACGCAGAGCTTGGCCATGCCGAAGAGACGGTTGATCGGATCTTGCTCAAGAAACGAGGACAGCAGAAGCGCGACGCTACGCTGGATGCTGTTGCGACGCTGGGAGGCGGCTTGTCGATTCGTGGTCTCAGAGAGAAGCGTACTGCCGTGTTGGATGATAAACCCTACGATCCGTTTGGCGGTCTGGATCTCGCTCCTCAGAGAGTCGACTTGGCCAGCGAGAACCTGTCGCAGTACAAGAGCGAGTGGCTCGACATTACGCGCACCAAGGAGGATTACATCGTGGGCGGATACAGCTCTGAGGAGTACCTTACGAGGGCTCTGTTCGAGGCATTCTCTGGTCTAGGCGTGTTTGTTGCTGAAGACAAGGATATCAGAGAAGAAGCAACTGTGGCAGCTTCTTTGGAGGCTGGTGCGGCGGTGCCAGTGGGTGGGAAGATGGACGTGGATGATCCATTTTGAGACAAACTCTTGTGAGCTGTCCCTTACCAGGATTGAGAACATCTCGACACTGCAAGATACCGGTTTTTACATTACTCACTCAATCTTCACTAGAGTTAGACATCTTTGCATTTCAGGGCGTTAGCGGGGGGTTCAGATGGAACTGAACTTATCACAAGGCGATTTGGGTAGGCGTTTGGAAATTGGAGGACTTATGTTTTTGACATTTCTTTCTTTTCATTAATCAAGATCGATACCATGACACATCACACTAGCCTAGATATACATGCAGTTTATTCAAAAAGAGTTGGCCGTCCAACATCTCAAGTTTTATCCTGGCTACTTGGCTAATATAGTAGAAAGTGATGAAGCAGTGATATATATGACAGTGCTAGATATAAGTAGCCAGCAGAATGATTCAACTTATAAGCAAATAGGTATTTTATTCCTCTGCATATCGCTACAGTATTAATACTACCCCAACTCGACGATAGTCGGGCCCCTTCCATGAAGAAAATGCATTTATAAACCTAACGAATACTCTTTGCATCCCTCGCCTCCCCAAACGAAACCCTCCGCCCAACAACACGCGATACAACCAATCCGAATCATTCCAGTCTGCCCAATCCTTTCCGTCTCGTCTTCGCTTTCTTCGCAGAATGCTGCTCCCTTCTGTGCTAAAAGCCATCCCCCAGTAATAAAAGCTGTGTGAATTTGCATGCTAAAGAAAATAATTCCTCCAGAAATTCTGACTAGTAATAATGATTCCACGACTGAATCTCTCCCCTCGACTGAACAAAGAAAGAGGAAGAAGAAGAAGAAGAAGAAATACACCCAAAAGCCAATAAACGCCTCGCTGCTTGATGCGATATGTAAGTAATAAAGAAAAGCAGAAACCCCCGTAGCAACGAATAAACCCATGAAAGGAAAAAGGTAGGCGATAAAGAATGACGAAATCCAGATTACCAGATCACAAAGGCTTCACATGATTCAAAATATTGAAGAAGCAAAGGAATTTATTGTTGCCAGGGCGTCTGCTGTGCCGGGCGAGGGAACACCGGCACAGTTTGGATGTGATCAATACCACCGCCAATCGGAGCCTGATTATGCTGCCAGCCCATACCGGTAGCGTGGTTGACGAAGGCGCCCTGGCGGAACGGATTCGTAACGCCCGTTGGCTGTGGAGCAAGACTCGAAGATTGCTGCTGCTGGTCCTGGAGCTGTTGCTGTTGCTGTTGCTGCTGCGGAGCTTCGGTGGGAACGTTGCGAGCAAAAGGGTTGGTGCTCGTGGGCTGGGGCTGTACGGGCTGGGCTTGGAAAGGTCCCGTATTCTGGCCTGGGGAGTTTGTTGACCTGGCAAAGGGATTGGTAGATTGGCGGTTGAGGGTTGGCGTGCTCGACGTCGGTGTTGACAGCTGAGATGAAGAGGATGTCGGCTGTGCTACCAGCATAGACTGGCGGAAAGGATTGGTCATGCCCGGAGCGGCAAGTGACGGCTGGAGACCAGTCGGTTGAAGCCCAACGGGTTGAAGGCCAGTGGGTTGGAGACCAACGGGTGGTTGTTGTTGCTGCGGGATAGGAGTCTGGAAATTGGCAACAGTATTCTGCGGGATAGGGCCCAGTTGTGGCCCAAAGCCGCTGAAGCCGGTGATGGTTGGCTGCAGTTGCGCAGGGGGTTGCATAAATCCATTGTCCTGCTGTGGGAAACCATTGCCCTGGACAAAGCCTTGAGGTTGCTGGACAAATTGGCCTTGCTGGAAGCCCAGCCCGACGTTTTGCGCCTGGAAACCTAAATCCTGCCCCTGAGCTTGAATGGGCACCTGCATAGGAGGCTGTTGGGCGGTGACTTGCATCGGTATCTGGTTTTGCTCGATGGAGTCAAAGAAGTCGATGAGGTCGGGGTCCGGTCCTTTATTAGCTTGAGGCTTTGACTCGACCTTGGCAGTCGCATTTCCACTGTTGGGGAGCGGGAACGGATTGTTAGCCGCAGGAGATGGTGCCTTGGGGAAGTCGATTCCGCTCTTCGTAGCCTTGGACTTGGATCCCTTGTTGCCCTTCTTTGCCTCTTGTTCTGCCAGATACTGCCGCCGGTGAATCTCGAAATCCGGGTCGTTGAGATACTCCTCAAGCTGGCGGCCCAAGTTAACGGGCGCATGCTTGAGCTTGGGGACCTCAACCCTAGTGTGATGCTGCCACTGCTTCGCAGTGCTGAGGTACTGGACGACGTAATCTGTGTGCTTCGTGAAAGTCCGATAGATTTCCATAGCTCTGTCTGCGTCCGGCTTTGACATTTCAAAGAAATGACCTATAGAAGTAATGTTAGAATAGACTCAATATTCGGCAAAGGTACCCAAATCTGACCAAGAATGTTAATAAGTCCTTGGTTCAAGACCTGGAACAAAGGTAAAAGGTCGAGGACTAGTAATCGGAATACGGCAATCGTGATCTCGGTCTCTGGTTCTTGATCGAGGAGCTGCGAGAAGGGTAAGCTTCATTCCACTATCGAGAAAGTCTTGAAAATATGACGCACATCGCATTTCAGTAAGGCCGTAAGCTGATGCTGAACGACTTCTGTTTCTCGCAACAGCCCCTTCTCAACAGTGAGTCTCTCCAGCCTTGATTCCGGGGCGCGCACCCAATCAGTCTTGGTATCGCGATATGCGCGCACTCGCTCGATGAGGTAATTGGCATAGTGTCGGATGTTTCGGCCTTGGGTTTGAGCTATTGTACACTGTTAGTTCCCTGGTGTGGTTATAGCTTCTTGATGGCTTCGGTTGGAACGGACCATCTGCGAAGTTGCTAATAGCTAGCATGTTTCGATGTCGGGCAAGATACGCCAGTGTCGCCTCTGGAGACCCCTCGCGGATCATGAGATGAACCGTCATCAAGCTCTTGAAGACGACCGTCCATGTTGAGTCGTGAAGTCGGTTCTGGAGCGCGCGAAGGACCTCGGCGATACCAGCCTCGCCGGAGTGAGTACCAACTAGGATGTGCTCGATATATTTGGTCTTGGGGGGAGCATTCTGCAGGCGCACATAGACGAGGAGTAGTTAGCCATCTGGTTGGTTGTCTTGGGGGTTGCCCTGCTTCTGTCTCCCCGTTTGGTCTGGCGCTGGGAGCCCAAAGATGGATAGATGCCCCATCGCCATAATAAGACAGGAGAGAGAGAGAAACAACCATCGCCGTCGTCATTGCTTGCCAACAGTGACGCTTGAGCTTGAGCTGTGCGGAGCTGAGCGCAGCTGGAGTCGCAACTCACCTTGATCTTGGTCGCCCCCTTGACGGACTTCTCAAAGGAGCTCATGGTTGCAAGGTGTGATCGGGGGCCGTGCTCGAGGGAATTCTTCCGGCTGAGAGACAATCGTCGAGTCGTCGGTGGTGGATAAGAAAGTTGGGCGACTGAACGGATGTCAGGCCGAACCGGCAGCCGGGCGGAGCTTTGGTTTGGTTTGGGGTTGGTGGGAGGATGGATGCTGGTATTGCTATTGGATTGCTATTGGGCACCAGTAAGTCGAGAGTTGGGTTGAGGTTATGGCGATACCCCGAGCGCTGCGGCACGTGGCGGCGGAAGCAGCGGAAATATGGTGGCTGGGCAGGGAGACGAGAAGGTCACTCACTAACGGCAATTGACTTTACTGTAGATATGCCTTGCCGCGCTGTATCTGTATGTACATAATTCACCGTGCAGTGCAGAGGCGTCATATGCAAGGCTGCGTGAGTCTAGTCTAAGCGCTTTAGCCAAACCGATTATTTTCCAACCAGCGGCAGCAACAGCAGGAATCACGAAACACGGCAGACGCATTGTTCTTATTTTATATCAGTGCGTATGACGTTCCACTCAGGCGCAATTTGGGACACGGCACGGATATTTATTTTTGCCAATAGCAAATTAAGGAACACGAACCAGGTTCTGTTTGATTATTACAGCATCCCGACACGATCAAAGAGCTAAGCCCTTCTCCGTATCAAGATGCAAGATGCTACAAGTGCGAAAATCATGGGTGGGAGAGATACATTGCCGGGCAAACAAACAAGAAGCAAACAGAAAATTCAAAAGATAAGAAAAACAAGAAAATGAGTAAACAGACAATAAGAAAAACTTCCACTCTTTATAAATCAGAGCTTTTTTCATCGCGTCCGATGCATAAACAAGGTCGGTGTGTCGAACGCCCATATCATGGAACCAGCCCTCCATCACCTCCAAACCCTGAAGCCCCGAAGGAAGAGTGTTGAAAGGTCAGGAAAGCGGCTCCTGCATCATATTATACACGGAATCTCATCACCTGCAGTCTCAGTTAGCAATTGCACGCATCGTAGAGTCTCGCGGCGGTTTGGGGTGCGTACGTTTATTTGAATGGAAGGATAAAGAAGAAAAGAAAAGAAAAAATCCAGCTCGCCAAACGCCGGCAGAAATTTAAAGCTCTGCGCAGGCGTGGGGTATCCGGGAATTCATCGGGTGATTGGGCGGCTTCTCTACCAAGGTCCATCTTCTATCTTATCGGCATCAGTCATGCCATATTTCTTTGCGCCAGTCATTCTTGTATTATTGAATGCCAATCTCTGATTGATATTGGGCAATGGGGCCTCTTATTGGTTCCCGTAGCCTGACATTGCGTCGTCATGTTTGCATCAACGCCATTGCAGCAGCAATTCCACGAAGTGTGATTTACAGGAACAGTCGCCTCTACTCACAGGTAGCCAAAGATGAGGCAGAAAGCTCATCAAAGCGCACCAGCTTATTAGATCTTTGGCATAAATGTGAGCCTTTCAATGGAAGAATTCTTTTTAAAAACAAACCCATCTAACGTGCAACAGACGAAGCCAATGATGAATTACTTGGACTCGGATCAGAAGACGTCTTCGTGGGGTTATTAGGCAAGAGTCGCAATGTCTCAAAGCACCTCTCATTCGCAGATCTCACCACGCCATCCGGTGAAATCATTCAGGTCTGCTCTAGCTCAGAAAGAGACAGTGAAGCCCATGACGACTTCCGCCAGGTTCCAGCTTTCAGTCCTGTGCTTATCCGTATAAAGCAACAAGAGGCTGTAAACGCCGCTGAGTCCACTGCCAGTGAAGGCTCATCAAAAAGAACTGTCTATCTCGACAGCATACGGGCCCTCAACAGCGTTCCGAAAAATCTCATAGTGACACCCGAAGTCCAGTTCCCACCAACAAAGAGACATCTCCAGATCCGATTTCACCCGGAATTACAAGCCAGACTTCAATTTAGATCATGGCTGAAGGGAATGCTCAACCAAAGCTTGCTCCAAAAGGGCTTTACTGATATAGAGACTCCGACTCTATTCAAGTCTACCCCAGAAGGCGCTAGAGAATTCCTTGTTCCTACTCGACAAAAGGGCACGGCCTATGCTTTAAGTCAAAGCCCTCAACAGTACAAGCAGGTCCTCATGGCTAGTGGTATTATGCGTTATATGCAATGGGCTCGCTGTTACCGCGACGAGGATCTGCGCGCCGATCGACAACCTGAATTCTCACAGGTAAGGCGAATCTCAAGGTATCTTCCGGCAACTTGGTACTGACGACTTCGACTAGCTCGATATGGAGTGGGCGTTTGCTGGAGCCGAGACTGTGCAAAAAGATATCAATGATATCATCCTAGGAGCATTAGCCGCCTTGCAGCCTGCACACAGCTACAAGGAGATTCGAGGAGAGGTGGTTCCAGTTGTTGCTGAAATACCTTCTGCTCCACCGCCAGCAAACCAACCTGTGGCTCATCAGTTTACCAATATTACCTTTGCAGATAGCATTGCAGCGTATGGCTCTGACAAGCCAGACTTGCGTATTCCGTTGAGGGTGAGACAACTGAACGTAACCGTGTTGATCATATACTGACGTGTCATAGATACACGCCCTCCCGGATCTTGAGCCTTATCGCAACTTCGTTGGCATGATCACTCATCTGTCTAACCCTCTTATAGAGGCCTTCACATTGCCATTGAACGGCTGCTCTCCCTCGGATGCGCGCAAATTTGTCACTAAGTTTATGGACGAGCTCCCCACCTCTCTGGCAAATAACCCAGATGGTAAACCTCAAATTCTCATCCACGACTCGAGCAAGCCACTGTGCGGGTTCTCTTCGCTAGGCTTTGAATATGAGAGCGTTTTGGACTTAGTTTCAGAGAAGGAGGGTCTCCAGGATGGAGACCCTGTTGTCTTCCAGGCCCGCGAGAAGCCTGCTGGACAATATTACTCAGGCTCGACTAGAATTGGAGACGTCCGTAACATGCTGTGGAAGGCACTTGTGGAAGCAGGTTACATGGGAACTCCACGACTTGGTGAGCCAGGATCGCTCCAGTTTGTATGGGTGACAGAATTTCCCATGTTCAAGCCGGTTGAAGAGGGTGAGCCTGGTCAGGAGGGTGCAGCAGGAATTGCGGCTTCTCATCACCCCTTCACGGCCCCTCTCTCCCAGAAAGACTTGGAGCTACTCTTTACCGATCCCCTAGAGGCAAAGAGCGCTGCTTATGATCTGGTTCTCAATGGAATTGAGATTGGCGGAGGCAGTGTGCGTAATCACATTGCTGACGTTCAAGACTTCATCATGCGGGACGTTCTGAAGATGACCGACAAGAGAATCAAGGACTTTTCTCATCTGTTCGAAGCTCTACGCTCCGGATGTCCTCCTCATGCCGGCTTTGCACTTGGATTTGATCGACTTGCGGCCCTGATGACAGGCACACCGACTGTCCGAGACGTCATAGCCTTTCCCAAGACGATGAAGGGAGAGGATCCGTTCGTTCAATCACCTAGCAAGCTCAGCAACGAGCAGCTTGCGCCTTACGGCTTGCAACTCCGCTCAAAATCTGCATAATTTGAGAGTAGAGTATTCTACACCACTAATAATTTGACCATTGAGATCAACTCGAGAGTATTCATATGACTGGTCAGAAAGGACGGCCCTAGAAACCTATCATGTAAGAGAGAACTGTATGACTACAGCGTGCAGAGTCTTGGACGCAAATCTTGTATAATAAATGTCCAATCACGACACCATTTAGACAACATATATTCCATTCAATGATATTATGAACCAATTTCAATTCTTTTGGATATACCTTTTGAAAAATAAATAATTTTATTCAGCTCTTCCCTTATACAACAGAATCATCGTTCGCGAACTCCTTCAGTGCCATTTCTCTAGCGCCACTCTTGGTTTCAACGGCGCCACCAGGCACTAGCCACTTCCCGCTCTCACCGCCAAAAATCTCAGAATTCTGCCGCTCTGCCACCTTCAAGCACAGCTTTCTTCAGATCGCAGCGACGTCTTCGCATTTGAAGCCGCCAAAAGCTCTTTTCCCACCAAATCTCTCTACGGAAACGTCGTCGTAGTCGCAGAGATGTCATCCTTGCGAAACTCGATTCAGCGGCGCCCCCATCGGGAGCGTGCGCAACCTCTCGAGCGCCGCCGCCTCGGTCTCC
The DNA here is from genome assembly GCA_003439915.1 of Trichoderma atrobrunneum. Lineage (NCBI taxonomy): Eukaryota > Fungi > Ascomycota > Sordariomycetes > Hypocreales > Hypocreaceae > Trichoderma > Trichoderma atrobrunneum. The sequence continues at coordinate 52,320 of PNRQ01000125.1, read as the reverse complement.
TCGAGAAGCACAAGGTACGAGACAAAAAGACAAGACAACAAATGCTCAATCTTTATCCCCATGAGGAGCCTCTTTTAGAAAAGTCTTGATGAAGAAGTGATACTGACGGCAAAGTTCAGGATTACTCCAAGCGTGCAAAGGACTACAACCAGAAAAAGGCACAGCTCAAGGCCCTCCGCGAAAAGGCCGCCGAGCGCAACGAAGATGAATTCTACTTCGGCATGATGTCGCGCAAAGGCCCCGGCGCCAAGATCAACGTCGGCAGGAAGTGGAACGGCAGGGTCGAGGGCGACCGCGGGAACAACAAGGGCATGGACCAGGACACGGTGCGGCTGCTCAAGACGCAGGATCTGGGATACGTGCGGACGATGAAGCAGGTCGCCGTGAAGGAGCTGGCGAGGTTAGAGCAGCAGGCCGTTTTGACAAAGGGCCTGGATCAGCTGGCCGACGAGGATGATGAGGATGACGACGACGATTTTGATCTCGACGACGAGATTGACGGCCCGTCAAAACGAAGGTCAAATTCAAATGGTCCCCGAAAAATCGTATTCCTAGACAATGAAGACGAACGAGACGAAGCCCTACAAGCAGCCGAAGACCAAACCACGAAAAGAGAAGACCAAGACGAAGCATTCGAAAGATCAGAAAACCTCAACGAACTCAAGCGTACGCTTGAGCACTCGCGCAAAAAGGTCAAGGCGCTCATGACCGCAGAGACCCAGCTCGAGGTCCAGCGCGCCAAGATGGCCAAGACGGCCACTTCAGGCGGGACGACGAGGAGAGGGAAGAAGATTATGGTGCGGAAGAGGAAGCGGTAGATGTGAGGCGAGCGAGCTGGAAGAGAACAAGAAAGGGAAAGGGTTGACGGGAGAGATGGAAGATTCCTTTAATCATAAGCGCTGTTAATGCATTATATTGTGCAATTGCGAGATGATTCTAATGCGTGTATATAAGGTATGGATGTGAGATCATCCCGAAAATGGATTTTAAAAATGGGCTTTCTTTTATTTACAAGGTACAAACAAGTTTCTTGGCATTGCAGTCATTGAAGTAACTGTGAGACGGCTTATACTATTTACGCCTTTGAATGCAATACAGTGGTAACATTCACGATCACATTGAAAGAGATACTCCGGTCGTTCGTTGTCATCGATCATCATAATGCATTGTCGTATTAATACTTGGATCCCACACATTTATAAAAAACCTTGAAAACTCCCTTGACACATGCAAACCCAATTGTAAGTATCCATATAAAACAGTTAAATATCCCCTTCACCAGCTTGACAATGACTCGTAGTATAAACGGCCCTTTGTCCTCCGATGACTTTTTGCTTCCCCTGCCCAGCTCCTTGGCCAGGCTGTCATTTTGGCTCTCGAGGTCAATTTCGAATTGTTCCATCCGTGTGCGCTTCTTCTCTTTCTTGTCCTTCTTCTTCTTGCCGTCCTCAGAGTCACGGTGTCGGCTCAGAGCGCTGCTGAGGCTTCTTGACTGTTTGGGAGGCTCTGGTAACGGCGGTGCCTCGAATGGCTCTATAACAGTGTTGGGTGAGTTTCGATCATCCATGGCGGCAACGAGAAGCAATGCCGTAACAGCCACATCAACAATATAATATGACTCGATTTTGGACGCAACACCGGTATCGATTTCCAACCACCCACTGCCAGTGCCATCTCGCGTCAGCTTGGCAAGGTGTTGTGGCGATTCATGATGCTCTAGTGTATACTCAACACGAGACCAGGCACCAGAATGCTCAATTGTGAGACAGAAAGGTGTCGCCAGGGCGGGATGCACTAAATAGTAACTTGCGCTATCGTCATCCCACACAAGCCTTCCGCACTCTCTTTCTGCAGCCGCAACCGTGCCAGGATCGTCTGCCCTATCCATGACTATTTTTGTTGCGGCACAGGGCATGAGAAGAGCAGCAAGGCCGTCATTTGGAGAGTGTTTTCTAGATTCCTCTTCCAGGGTTGTATTCAGAGCCTCTTGCCAATACTTTCCGTCTGAGGCACGATTGCCACCACCCATTACACCATTGAGAATGTTTGCAGCGGAATTTGACGCTGGTTTGGGAACTTTGTATGCCTTGCTGGGATCGTATCTGTTTAGTGATACATAGGCTGATGCAGATGTGGGATCCAAACGGAGGTTATAGAAAGGCTGTGAGGTGGAAGAGAGTGTATAAACGGGGGCATCTTTCTGCTGTGTCAACTTCAAGCAGTAAACGCGGCCCTCAGAGCCAGATGCTTGCCAGCCGTTTGTAACTTTCCAGAGATCTTGAAGTTGCTCGGTTGTACAGATGGCGGGAATGACTGGGGGGTTTTGAGGGCGAACGGGGACTCTGACAGGAGGTTGCTCTGGTGCAGGTTCAGCGCTTTCATAGTAGCTCTGGCGACTGACAACAGCCCGAGGCACGACAGATGGGTTCATTTGAATTGGGCCATAGTTTTGTTGGTCCAAGGGTAAATCGGGATTGTATGTCGGGAACATGGATCGCAAAGGCGGCGGCGGTTGAGAATTTGGGGGAGGGTCGAAAAATAGAGGGGGTTTGGCGATGGAATTTCTCGGCTGATTAACATTGTTGCCTACGAACATCGGAGGTGGTGGTGGAAGTGCACCATCCCTGGGAACTTCGATGGTCAATCGTGGGCGACTAGGACCCTCGCCGGGTCCATCAAGCTGTTCTTCTGTGTCCATGGCTGGCAGAACATTGTGGTCCGAGACAACCTCTGATGCTTCCTCGAATGGAGGATTGAACTCTAGAGGTGTGTGTGTCCTCGGTTGTGGAGTCTGTCGGCCATTTTGAGAGGGCGATGATACTGGAGCAAGCACCGGCGAGGGTGAAGCAACAGGTGTTGCAGCGCGACTATCTTGAAGTTGCTGCTGTGGCGTGGTCGCTCGACGCTCATGGGACTCTGAACGGCGGGCTCGAGGTGCCTGGGCGCGTGGGTGAGGTTTGGAAAAGTTGGGGTTGGGGAAGAGCGACAAGCTGGCGCTGCCAGACGGTCGATGTGAGGCCATGGTTTAAGCACGAGATGGTGTATTCAGTATACACAAGCAGCACTCAAGATGGGCCTTCTTCACGGAAGAGGCGTGGGGTATCGAGTTGAAGTGGCGCGCCAGAGCACCGAAAGAAACAAAAAGAAACGCCTAGGGTATCCAAAAGGTGAGGGCAAACGCTAACAAGATGCTACGGCTTCATTGTTTGTTGGCTGAGCGTCGCATCGTGATACCAGCAGAGCAGACACAACAAAGAACAACAACAAAAGAAGCACTATGCAAGGGCAGGAATAAAAAACAGCGCTACAAGACCAGATATAATAAAGAGGCACTCCTCTTGTCCAAGTGTGCCAGCCTTGTGAGTGGGTGGGGAGCAGGTCGGCGACCCAACCTGATAGCCAAAAGATGCCGCCATCGAATCAGTCGATTAAGCGCCTTTGGCTAGACAGCTTAGTCGAGTCGGCATGAGAATCGCAGCCGGTGTAGACGGACAAAGGCACACATCACGGCGAACCACGAGAGAGAGTGGGTGGCACCATGATCTCTGCGCCCCAAAATAGCACCTTGATCTTGAAGGGTGGACGCCATCGATGCCCCGGCAGGCCAATGGGATGCCGTATCACAGTGCATTGGCGTACTTAAGCGCTGGAGACGCAGGGGTGGGTTGAAGCTTGAAGGCACTGGACGAACGCCATAGGCCACTCACACGGCCTGCAGCATCGCGTCTGGTCGCATCGAGGTGGGTTTCTGATAGGCTGGAGGACGTTGGCCGCGGCAGGAAGGGCGCTTAATTTATTGGGGCGGGCCACTGTCTGTCAAGCGTGCAGCGAGCGAGTGAGAAGAGATCTTGGGGGAAATGAGATTGAGGGAGGGAAAAAAATAGGGAAGATTGAAAGTCGCCGTGTCAGATCTTTGACATGATTAGGTGAGCCTTTGTTTCCGTTTGTCCTTTCCTTTTTGGCTTCCATATTTGTTGGTTCCTTCCATGACGAGCCCTCCATCTCACGTGGTGGTACCTGGGCAAGTGCAGGTCGTACAACACCCAAGTTCCAACAGGTACCTCCAGGCAGCGCTACCCCGCTTATCGCAGGCAAAGTTTCGGGAGATACAAGGAAGAGCCCCGCCTCTTTATTTAGCAGCAACTTTAGCATCAAACAATTGCCCAAAGCTGATTGACAGATGCAACCCACTGGAACTTTACTGCACGTTTCGGACTTGCAACTCCACAAATAGCTGGATATTTTGGAGAAGCGTGCTCGATAAGAGCTTCCTGAGGGCCGGGTAGCTTCCATCATCATTTCATACTAGTACCTTGCCATGCTTTGGCATAACTGCCCCACAGAGATTTATGACATAGCGCTTCTCTGGGGCGGTCCTTCATATGGCTCCTCGTCCAGATTCCGGAGACTCCTCAGGTCTTTGCCGCGACCACATCCTGACCATCACCTAGAATGGCATCTACAGTTATATGATCAGTATACCAGGCTAAAGCGCTGTTTAGAGATAAGAGAGGATACACCACTGTTATCCGATGAGGATTTAGAGGAACTGAGAGTCATTCGAGGTGCCCCACTAAACATTGACGACTTTGACCCAATTGATGTCGAAAAGAGGTTCTTCTTTTCCAAACCCACTCGTCACAGATGGGCAAAATGGCTGGCCGAACAATATCTCGAAGAGGGAGAAGTATGGCCAGAACCCGAAAAAGAGACGCGTTGGGTCATAGACGAGAATGGGAATCGAATACCAGACATTTGCTGTGTCAATTACTATGCCAATGCCCTCTGGCAGATGACAGACGCCTGGATTGATGGTAACACTATGAAACATAACCCATGGTGGATCGTCAGTCGGTATGTGTGCTCCCATCAAGCCTCCCCATCATATCAAAGGTATATGCTAATCTCGCTCACCTGCTAGTTTATACCCGGTAGATCCTACTGGGGCCACGGGTTATGGGAAAGTTTACACAGGTCCAGCAAATGAGTATCATGAGTTTGAAGCAACCTCTACGCTCCTTTATCAGGGCGGAAGCCGATACGGACCTAATCCACAAGTGCCTCATATAATTATCATCACGTACGATACAATTATACCCGATGATCGAATCTTAAGGAGCGAATTGTTACTAGCTGCCAGCATACTCCGCAGGAACCTTGCTCTATTTCCATGGCTCGAGCACCATACCTTTCCGGTAAGGGCTTTACAACAGCTGTATAATATCATGGCTCACGTCCATTCTAGGTCTTGCTGTTAAGCTTTCACGAAACAGGAGCTCGGATATTGCAGATGCACGCCGAAAATGGATACTTCATAGTCAGAGCCTCTCGTCAGCTGGTATTTCCTACAGATGATGGCAGCATACCAGCCGACGGCCTCATCATGCTTACATGGATGCTGGCTGAGCCCATGGGCGTGACCTCTTTCTCTAATATATCAGTCAATACCTCCAGTGAAGAAAAAAAGGTTGTCGACATGAAGGAGATCTGAATGTAGCCTCTACACTGGGGATACCGGTTGTTGATGACACAGACGCTATCTCGCTTAAGCATCGTGCTAGCTAATGATGATGATTGTTTTATTGTGAAGGCGTTATGTAGCGAGTTCTAGGTTTGACGTACACAGCCAACTCTATTTGCTAGGCTAGATATTTTACTTCATCTCAGAGATGAGAAGCATATTGGAGCATTTACATCCTTATAAATACTTGACGAGCTCTTTTCTTTAAGACCATCGTGCCTCAAAGTCATGATGTTTCTACTACCTATCCAAGTATCACGAAGTTCCCTTTTTGTTTGGTGGCTATCGTTGAGAGACGCCCTCCTTTTAGACCCATTGCGACCCTATCAAAGTATTTTGCTTCCCTTATCTAGCGAATACTGATTATTACTCATATCAGTAACTGTGAAATGATAGATAAAGATGAGTCCGTAATGTTCATCTTCGAATTGAAGAGTTATGTTTATGTATTTAACCTCGCAAATTACAGAATAGTGACGGGTGTCCAGACGCAATTGAAGAAATCGGAAAGGTAACCAGGAGAGCTTAATAGAATAATCTCACTCATATTTTTACACAGACACAGTGACATCATATGGAGAAGATATCAGCCTCTATCAAGAGCCACTCTCCATCAATGCCCAAGATATTGAGCTGTTTGCTACAGGGTAGGCATGATTGGTGTACTTCGAACGCAAATATATTGCTCAAAAGACAGCCGGGATTGATCTCATACGATGATATGGGCATGTGACGGTAATGAATCAATCTCTTAAAATCATTCGGAAAGCTTCCGAGTGTATGCTTCATTGGCATAAGACGAATTTCATGGTCATGCTCTTCTCCATCCCGACTTACAGCACGTGGTGTGGCAAGAAAAAATCGATGTCTGCCCAACTTACACCACCGAAATCGCTGGCGACTAGAATCTCCATTAATTCTCCAGCGCTTCTCCCATTGGTGCGGCTATTGTCACCGGTTAAATTGCCATTGGTCCTCTTATAATTGTGGGCTGCACTTCAAATAGTTTTGAAAGTTCCTTGTCGCTCAGGAACCTGGAACCTCTGCCAAAATACTAGGCGCGCAGAGTAGCACTGCGCGGGGTTCTTGGAATATGGAAGCCTGGCAGCATGATCCGTCTCCAATTAGCTATCGTGGGGCGTTGGTTGGGAAGAAACTCGTCGCGGATGGAAAATGTCATATGGCTGAATCCCAATGCGGGGATGAGATTTGCGTATATAATGGAATTGCCATCGGGCTGCGAGAGGAATTTTCTTTCTCGCTCAACTCTTGCTTCATCGTCACTGTGACTGAGGATCTTTTGCTGAATCGAAGAGCTACCCCGCCAAAAGTGTCTGCTCATTGAATTCCAGCACCGTTGAAATGGCGACTCAGACGATCAACAAGGATGCGATCAGCGTAAGCGGACTCACCCAACGGAGAGGCAATTGGCGTTGAGAATACACGTATAGAGCATTGGAGCTGACCGGCTGGCCTCGACGGAAAACAGAACCTTTCTTTTGTCCTCAACAAGCCCGGAGACGTCACCTTTGAGGAGCGCCCCAAGCCCACCATCTCCGACCCCAACGATGTCCTCGTCGCGGTAAACTACACGGGAATCTGCGGCTCAGACGTCCACTACTGGGTGCACGGCGCCATCGGACACTTTGTTGTCAAGGACCCGATGGTCCTGGGCCACGAGTCTGCCGGAACCATTGTCGAGGTTGGCCCGGCCGTCAAGAACCTCAAGGTGGGCGACCGAGTGGCCCTCGAGCCCGGCTACCCATGCCGTCGATGCAACTTCTGCCGCGCCGGCAAGTACAACCTCTGCGCGGACATGGTCTTTGCCGCGACGCCGCCATACCACGGCACCCTGACCGGACTGTGGGCGGCCCCCGCCGACTTCTGCTACAAGCTGCCGGACAACGTGTCTCTGCAGGAGGGTGCCCTGATTGAGCCGCTGGCGGTGGCGGTTCACATTGTCAAGCAGGCCCAGATCCAGCCCGGCCAGTCTGTTGTGGTGATGGGAGCTGGGCCCGTGGGCCTGCTCTGTGCTGCCGTGGCGAAATCCTACGGCGCAACCAAGGTTGTCAGCGTCGACATTGTGCAGTCCAAGCTGGACTTTGCCAAGAGCTTCAGCTCGACGCACGCCTATGTGTCTCAGAGAGTCTCGCCCGAGGAGAACGCCCAGGCCATCAAGGACCTTGCAGACCTGCCCATCGGCGCTGACGTCGTCATTGATGCCAGCGGCGCGGAGCCCTCAATCCAGACGAGCATACACGTCGTTCGCATGGGAGGCACTTATGTGCAAGGAGGCATGGGCAAGAACGAGATCACATTCCCCATCATGGCCATGTGCTTGAAGGAGGTGACGGCCCGGGGATCGTTCCGTTACGGTGCCGGAGATTACGAGCTGGCTGTTGAGCTTGTCAGGACTGGCCGTGTTGATGTCAAGAAGCTGATCACGGGTATTGTCAGCTTCAAGCAGGCCGAGGAGGCATTCCAAAAGGTCAAGACTGGAGAGGCTATCAAGATCCTGATCGCCGGACCTAACGAGAAGGTCTAAGACATGAATGTGCTAGGATGAAGGAAAAAAACCACACAATGCACAAAAAAGTTTAAAAATAAAGATTTCAATCAAATTAAAGGAGAGCCGGGAAAAAAGTAAATAATATGAGTAATGCAGATTCTTGCAGCGTTAAGCGCGGTCATAGTGAAACCGATGAATTCTATCCATGGATTCTATTTGATCCAGGCGGAAGTGGCGTGGTGATCCGTGTGCTGAAAGCGAGCGGCGGCCACCAAGAACCCCCAGAATTGAGGCTCTACTGGCTGTGGATTCACGGCTCGCCAGTCACGCAGCGCAGAAGCGCCCCTGGGCTAATTCCATGTCCCTTTGTCGGTTATCACAGGCCTTCTAAGGGACGGCAGCAGTGCTCCTACATGTACCTACTCGTATGTGGTGTTACGGAGTTCATCCCCGAGCATGTAGGAATTGCAGCCAATACAGTTGCACCACCTTTGGTGCTAGCTTTAGCGAACAGTCGGGACAGCGCACAAACAGGACAGAAGCGGCTAAGGACGCTAAACAAAAGTGAGGCTGAGTTGTGAGCGCGATCGGGCTAGTTGAGGAGTTGGACAAGGTCACAGTCACAGCTTTCCGCGGCGGATCCCTGTCTGACATCTGACGACCCAATCTGTCTTTTGCTTGTCAATGCCCAAAGGTCCGCGCTTCCACGTGCTGAAAAAGCTTAGAGAGGCATAAGACGGCGGAACCAATCCCGCGCACTGCCGATCGGTCGATATTGATCGACTCCATTCACGAGCTGCCAACTCTGTACAAGTTGGGAAACAAAAGCCGGAACACAAACACATGGTGGTAGCGCAGGCGCAGGCACAGGCTCAGCTGCTGGGCCGTGCAAGCAACACTGAAGCCAGGGGTGGCAAAGCGCCTACTAGGTATGTAACTGTACAGATAGAGAGAGTTGATGAGTGTGCCAATTCTCTACCTTACATACATGTATTTTCTTCCCTTTTTCGATATTCGATAGTCTTATCCCGCCCTCTAAACTGACAAATCGGCTGCATCTGTGCGGCGCCAGTAGCTGATCCGAGGCGTGGCTTACAACTCTCATTTAACAACCAGCATTCTTATGCAAGCCACATGTTGCAACCCAGCCCACCCTGGCCTGAATGTTTTTGCCGTGTCTCGTCTGCAGTATTCTGTCCGCCCACTCACACCATTTGCTCCGTTGCATTGATGCGTGCAAGGCCTTCGGGATGGGGTTCAATGTTTCTTTGTCGCTCCACATCACGATCCTGTGCTCAACTGCAGCCCAGGTACATGTGCCACCTATTAGATCAGTCCCAGCACCAGCTAAACAAGACGCTTCATATGCGGGCCCAGAACGCCGTCAAAATGCCCTTGGGCTGCCACAGCCGCACGGCTAGTGACTGGCATCCGAGTCCCTGATCAGCCTGGTCCAAGCTCTCTCAAGCAAGAAACCTAAACACCACCCTGGCCTGCGGCTGAACCCGAGGGGGGCACCAAGGTAGCTAGTCACATCGTTGGCGCGGGCAGAATGGAGCGAGCTCGACAGACGATGGAGACCAAGACCCGGCAGTCTGCCTCACCGACCGCTCCCAGGCTGATAGACGTGCCGGTGGCGGAGATAGAGGTTGAAGCAGACTTGCTCGGCTATGGCCCTAGCAGTGTTGGCGGCAGCAATAAGAATGCCGTGTTGTCCTGCTGCCAGCGTCGGCCTTGGTTCCTCGGTTGTTGTAAGGCCAGACTCTCCGCTTGATTCACCCTGTATAAGTTGGGTTACCAAGCTGTCTTGTTTTGAGCTTTCAGGATATCTAAGAGCACTCATTGTGACTTGGGTTTACACTTGATAAGCTCGCCCATCATGCAGCAGCCTGAAGACGAATCCGGCCACGTGCTGGTCACCCCCCTCTGGGTGTTCATTTGCCGTATTTTCCAGATTCTCATCTCTCTCATCATCCTTGCCTTGGCTGCTCGTCTGATGCATGATGCCTACCTTGACGAAGAAGGTCTCGCTCTGGCTATTGTAAGTAATTCTCTGCTCTCTATTCCTAATACGAAATTCAAACCATCTAACAGTGAACTAGGCTATCATCACCTGGCTCGTCTCCCTGTACATTGTTCTTAGTGAGAAGCTGCCAACTCTGAACCAATTCTACCATGTCATTGCCGTCATCGTCCTTGACGGTGTCATGATGATCCTCTGGCTTGCAACCTTTGCCGCTGTGGCTGCCAAGCGCGCCCAGTTCCGTTTCAATATCAGGGTTGACGGCTGCTTCGACGATGGCAGCTTGCTTAACAGCAAGACATGCTACAAGAAGCGCGACTTTGTCAAGAAGCGTGACGTTATCCTCTTCAAGTCTGGTGGCGACATGCTTTCTGCCATTGCTGGCCTCGGAGCCTTGGTCTGGTGAGTTTGAATAATTCCCATTTGAATTGGGTGATGCCTTGCTAACCAAATATAATTGAAGGCTTCTCTTTATCGCAACCTTTGCCTGGACTCTGTACAGCTTCCTCCAGGGCCGCAAGGCTGGTCGATTCCTGTTTGACAACGAGTCTGCCCCTGTTCAGACCATTGCCATGGAGCCTAAGCAAGATCAGCAAGCTCAGCAGCAGCAGACGCTTATCCCACCCCAGGGTGTTGCTCAGCCCAACGCTCAATACCCCCCGCAGGGCCAATACCCGCAGGACCAGTATCCTCCTCAGCCAGTCAGCCCTTACCCGCCAGCTCAGTCTCCTTACCAGCCTTCGACTGCCTATTCTCCTCCTCCTCCCGATCAGCAGGCATATAACCAATATCCTCCTCAGCAGTATCAGCAGCATCAGCAGCCACAGACTTACCACGAGGCGCCTTCCCATGATACGTCTTCACCTCCTCCTCCTCAACAGACCTCCTATTAATCCCAATAATCAATGAATACATAAAAACGAAATCAAATATTTGGGTCTGGGGACGAGAAGATGAAGTTGAATAAACGATATGTGGGGCGCAATGTGTTTTATGGATATCCCATGGGGTAATGGCTAGGTTAACGTAATGAACTGGATGGAACACGGTAGATACCTATATAACGAAGCATTTTGGGCTAATTGATAGCCAAATTACATTCATTTTTCATTGAATTCCTTGTCAAACCTGTGAAATGTTGTGAATTACGAGCGTAGTAAACGAAAAAAGGCACATATTGTCTTGATTTCGCTGTAAGTCAAAGTGGGCAGGCGGTGAAAATTCTGCCGGATTATCGGCCCAGCTCAAACCCCATTTGACGATTACCATTCGAGATCTGATCAAGCTCAGGTTCAACCAGCCCCCATTGCATGAAAACCCACGTCCACTCTCGAAACGACAGAATCCCTAGCTCAAACCCTGCCTTATTGGCTACCTAATCATCGCTGCCTAAAGATTGTGTACCTCAATGGCCACGATGGCCGCGGAAACCCCCAACATCCCTCAGCAGCGGCTCGGCGTCCCGTCTCGGAATCCGCTGCCTTTATCGGCTTCGCAAGAGTCACAAGTGCGAGATATATATTATGCTAGGGTGCGCAAACAATGCGCCGACGAAATCAAAGGTATGTTCATCTGCCATATTCTTTATTTGGCTGCTCTGGGAGACATTGTGAAGCCCTCGTGGAAGTGGCATGATCCCCCCTCACTTTTCTCACCCAATTGCTACTAACCCCCTCGGAGCTGTCACAGAGCCAGTTTGCTAACAGAATCTAAATAGCATTTGCCGATTGCGCCCTCGGTCGGACGTTTAGCGTCACGTTTGCCTGCCGAGCTGAACACACCGCCATGAATGCCTGCATGAAGCTCCGAGCTACACAGGAAGAACAGGACGCCGCGCGAGAGGAATGGTTCGCACTACGAATGGAGCGACAGCGACAGCGCGAGAGGAAAACCAAGATGGCAGCGGCCCAAGAAGAGTTCATGCGGGAGTGGTGGGGTCTGCCAGAGGATGTGAGACTGTCGAGACAGAAAGAGATGGAGAAGCGAGGAGAGAAGATACCGCCTCTAAGACCCGAGGCCAGCACAAAGTAAGGTGCTTTGATTGAAAGAGAAAGAGGAAGAAAATCATGGTTTCTGTTGGCGTTTTTTATGTTGGCGCAGGGAGGGTATTTTTGCATGGACCAAAGACTTTGATGCCTTTTTTGTTTGAGTATGAGTTGATGAGAGGGGAGGCATGTACAGATATAGATAACGGGGACTTGTACGATTATTACATGTTTGAAAAAAGGAGGAGGCTGCTTTCTGAATAGCGCAGCGGCCGATTTATAGACGACTAGAAACTCGCTGCTTGACAAGCTCAAATACTTCCTCTGCCACGCCCCACGAGAGTTCAAAGCCCCTCCCACCGAGGCCATACGCATGCACAATCGATCTCGCCTCATTATCCTGCAAGCCCTTGATCTCATCGGCGGCAATCTCTTCTCTCTCTAGCCTAATTCCTCCACGACGAGTCGGTCTCCGTCCAACAATGTCCCCCAGCGGCTGCAAAGGCCCGTCTGCGACGATGGGCGGATACGTGGCAGCGAAGGCGGAGAGCAGGCGGGCGCGAGTCTCGGGACTGGGTTCGGGGTCCCAGTTGTCGGGCTCCTTGGTGCCGCCGATGATGGTGCCGCCGTGGAAGTTTCGGGGCACGCAGAACGACCACGAGCCGTCTGCGTTTTGGCGGGTGACGGTGGCAGGACAGGGGTTTGCGACGAGGCAGGTTTGACCTGGAGATGTGTAAGTTATGTACATATAAGCAGGACATAGGAGATGTGGAAGAATATGTGACATAAAGGCTTACCTCTTGTGGGAAACACGGCTGGGTCGTTGAACCCCTGGCCGGAGCAGTTGACGACCATTTTGACTCCAGGCACGGCCTTGACCAAAAACGCTTCATTCAAATTCCGAAGCTCCATGGCCATAGCCTTGCCTCCGAGAATATGGAACCGGCGAAGAAGAAACGAGCAGTAGACCATGGGGTTCACGCACCACGTCTTGTACTCGCACCCCCAGACCACCTTGTCGTCCGGAAAGTCCTTCTTCTCCAACAACTTGAACTCCTCAAGACCAAGCTGAAGCGCCTTCTCCAACGTCAAATCACGATGCACAGGAGGCGGGTTCTCAAAGTACTCGATGCCCTTCATAAAAGTAATGCCCGCCTCGGGAAACTCCCTCAGCGTAGCCTCCATGTGGCGATACGTCGTGAGCGAAAACTCGTGCTCACGCTGCTCGGCGGGATTTGTAGGGAGGACCCAGCGGTTGTGCGCGCCGCCCCATTGCGAGGTGTAGTTGATGAGGGCGCGCTTGTCGGCTGCTTCGAAGGGGGTGGGGAAGTCCTTTGCGATGATGGTGACGCTGTGGCCGGCTTGTTGGAGGCGGAGGGCGGCGCTGAGGCCGATGACGCCGGCTCTGTTGGTGGGAGGGTTTTTGTCAGTTTGTGGGGATTTGGAGGATGAAGGGGTTTGGGGGAGGGATTACCCAATTACGATGATGTCGGACATGGTGTTGTGAGATGAGATGTTGTGGGTGTAAGTCGTGAGATGTGAGCTGATGTGATTCTATGGGAGTTGTCGCACGCTCTGAAACACGGCCATGAGGGCTCTCTCTCCGTCGCTCTATATGTACAGATATATATATGTATGTTCGCATACAATCAACAGACAACGTTACACCAAATATTGAGCCTCATTCCAGCTCTCACTCCGATAACACACCTAATGACGCAGCCATCATCAATTCCAACTGTCATGCGGCGAGTCGCGAGTCTGCCTCTACGGAGATCCGGCCTCCGAGTCTCGGCCGCTTAGATGCGGGGGGTGGAGTTGGGCAGATCGGGAAGTGAGGCGGGCTAATCATTCGGCCTGGCGGGGGGTATCAAGAAGAGGGTGTCGTGAAGGCGATTTGGACTTGCCGATGTTCCTTTTTTTCTCAAACTATTTGGTCTCTTGCATATTAGCTGAGGTGTTGGTAGGGCGGATGGGCTGACCTGGAGCTTGAAAAAGCGCCTGTTAGGCAGGGTGGATGTTGTCGTATCAAAGCTGCATTCTTATAGTGTTGAGACGAACTATAGCCTGATTTCAACAATATCACAAGATAACAAGTCCACTAACAAAAGAAAAAGAGAGGCAAAGAAGAAAAAAAATGAAGAATGGGAAAAGTGAAAAGGAGAAAAAATTGAGCCGCGCAACGGAAATGCTTAGAGAGCAGATTCCCTTCGCATGTGTTCTTGCGTCTATGTCAAAGCTATGGCATTTCTGACTGTGGTATGTTGCTCTTATCCTCACTCCGGTATCGTGCACATAGATACTGCTCATCAGTTTTACTGAGCCTCCACCATAATAGTGAAGAAGAATCACATGAATTGGATTAACAATAATGAACCGCAGGATTCTAGCTAGAATTTGCGACCGCCGTTGCTCAAACTCAATACGTTGGTTCAACGGATGGTGCCACACAACTCATCAATTCAGTAGTTACTCATTTGAGATGAATGATAGCGTGTGATTAGAATATAGATCACGACTAGACTTAGACCCCATGACGATCATGAATGGTCTTTACAAAGTGTAATTGGAGTGCTGATGACATAACGTGCAGCTGAGACGCTTACAGCAACCACAAGAGCGCCAGAGGTGACGGGAACATGCGAATATGTTTCCTTGCAGAGCATTGGCATTCTAACATGGATAATACAATTTAGTCCGTCGCCAGACATTAGGTATGTTGAAGTCAATTTTCATTGTCGATTGTCATCGCCAACCTACGAGAGATATGCTTCACGATACTTGTATCAGATCCTAATTGCATGGTTTCTTTCTCAACTGCCAGTCAATTTGTAGATATTCAATATACCTTCGTTAAGGTGCTTATCGCACACACTGAGCCCACTTCTTATCTATTACGGTGTCGAGTGCCTGCGTACCTATCAGAAGGAAGTCGCAGTTCTACTTTGTTAAATGCGGCAGTTCCCCTTCTCGATTTCTAATCACGTGTGAGAAAATAACCGCCATCTTTCAAACTTTTCACTCATCTTGTTTCAAGTCGTAATAAACTTCCTTCGCACTACAGAGATGATTTGTTTATTCATCTTGACTGCCGCACCCCGGAGCGGGCTTACTCGATAAAGGTCCGCTCGCAACGGCAGTGAAAAGCGGCCACGGAGCGGCCCACATCTCCGGGTCGACGACGTTCAACTAAACACACACGCAGGCGGATATTTCAACAACACCGAGAGCCATGTGGGCTCTTTTCGGACCAGTTCGCGACAGATGTTTCCATATCTGGTCATTAGTTCCTGAACCATGGGGTTTGCTTATGCGGAACTTTTGCCGCCTGATTCGCGGGCATATATTAACATGAGCCTTTTTAGTTGAAATGCTTTGTAAAAGGCGCTATATACGGTCTCACCATAGCTTGCCACCAGCTTACACCCCACCAAACAGCTACCAACAGTTTCTTTCAATCCATTTCGCAAATCACGACTAGCCTCCAATGGGGAAATTGTACGAGGTGGTAGTAGAGACTTCGGGGCAAAAGTTTATCGTTCTCTTCATGGCGGGATGCGTCGGATCTATTCGTGGATCGATAGGTGGATCGAGCGTTTGCCCCTTTCACCGAACAAAAGTCGAGACAGTCCATTTTGGCCTTACCCCGCCAGCCAAAAGATGGTGTTACTGCCATTAAACAGCACAAGCATCATCATCCTCACTCATCCTACGTGAGCCGCCACTCAAGCGAGCAGCGCTAGCGCCAACAAATCACTGGGGCAGCACCGCATACTCTATGTCTGACGAGTATCGGAGCTGGTCCGCTAGCTTCGAATCCATAGGCTATGTACGCATAAGCTCGGAAGCTAAGAAGCGTGGGATTGGTCTCCCCCGGAGTATGCAAGTTGAAGGGGGCACTGCTGTTGTTTAAATAGGAACACATGTCCCCGAATTGCTACCTTGGGCTCAACTCATCTCCCCTTATTTGTGTAACCTCATATTCCTTCAGGATCGCTGTGGTGATAGCCCATCAAGTACAGCCAAAATGGTCGTCCTCAGAACACAGTCCGACTTTGGCCACGCGCCGCCTCCTCAGACCCCGTACAGCATCATCTCCAACTTGCCAGGATGGAATATGCTTCAGGGCGTTCGTGATGGAGACATGTCTCCCTTTGCCAAGGTTGTCCATGTCTATCCGCGCTTTGGGCCAACTCAATTCGCTGCCAAGGTAAGCTTCACAGCCTACGGACCAACGATGGTCGACTTTTTAACCATGCATATATAGATTGGTCAAGAGGTTGCAAAGAGACTAGGCTACGAGGGCAAGTCTTGCATGCTCTATCTCAACCCCATCATGTGGCCTTTTACGGCTGGTCATGTCCAGAACAAGGCCCGAGACGAGGCCGCCATTACTCCGGACAAGCTAACATTCAAGTGCATCGATGTGGCTGGCCACCGCGTTTACGCTGTCTTGTTTGAGCCTATGCACACAAAAGCTCTCATGCTTAGCTGGGGAGCTCCCGGCCTTGGACTCTCTATTCGTATTGCCGAGTATCTGTTGAATAACATTGACACTCTGGTTGAAGTCCCATTTGATGATTACAAGAACCCCCCCAAGCCAACTTTCACTCCAGATGGCCCGGCCCATCAGCTACTCCGCGAGCGCATCAACCAGCTCGTCCACCGCGCCTCCATTGACCCAGAGCTGGTCAAGAGCCAACCTAGTGACGTCCGCCTCTTCCCCACTGGTATGGCTGCCATCTTCCACACGACAAATCTCATCCAGGAATACCGCCCTGGAACCAATGTTGTTCTTGGCGTCGTCTTCCACAACACGCACCATCATTTACATGAGGAGAGCCCCAATGGATTCAAGCACTTTGGCAAGGTTGATAAACAAGGCCTAGATGAAATGGAGACATGGCTCGACGGGGAGGCAAAAGAAGGCAGAAAGGTTAGCTTTGTCATTGTTGAATTTCCTGGAAACCCAACCCTGGAAAGCACAGATCTACCTCGCCTCAAGAAGTTGTCTGAAAAACACGGTTTTGTGTTGCTTCTCGATGATACACTGGCGGGATTTGCAAACGTCGATGTATTGGCCTACTCGGACGTCCTCGTGACTTCTCTTACCAAGTCCTTCAACGGCAGGGCTGATGTCCTTGGCGGCTCCATTGTCCTCAACCCCCTCTCTCCTCACTATAATGAACTCTCTTCTCGATTTGCCAAGTCTCACAACAACGAGCTCTTTGCCGACGATGCAAAGGTGTTGCTTGCCAACTCACACGATTATCTCCAGCGTACACGCCGTTTGAATCGTAACGCAGAAGCCATGGCAACCTTCCTTCACAGAACAATTGGTCGCGATGATTCTCCCGTGGTCAGGGTCCAGTATCCTAGTCTACTGGCTGACAAGCCCAACTATGATCTCTTCTTGCGGCGCAGCACCACTGAACTCCCCAATCCAGGATACGGCTGTCTCCTGAACGTCGAGTTTGAGAGCGTAGACACCGCTCGGGCGTTTTACGACAAGTGCGGATTCTACTCCAGCCCACACCTGGGCGGCCATGTCACCATTATGTTGGCATACAATATGATGATGTTTGGTAAAAAGGCTGAGGAAAGGGAAGAATTTGAAGGGTTTGGTGCGGCTGAAGCAAGTATAAGACTCTCTGCCGGTTTGGAGGATGCAGAGGATTTGGTTGACACACTTAAGGATGCGCTGGATGCGGCAATTGAGGTGAAGAAGAAGGCAGCCCCGAATGGCACCAACTGAGGGCTGAAGAATGTTGGCCGGTATGGTTTACGTATGACGATACAATGAGATCAATACCCCAAGGACGTGTTTACTCTGTGAATAGATGAGCGAGTGTAATATGGACTGGGTTCACAGTGCTTTGTCTCTCTAAGATTAGTAATGTCTTTATGAGAAGCATGGGACTCATAATCAATATGGCGGCCTTTATTGACATGCGAGCCTTGATAACGCAGAGTGGTTATCCGACTTCCTAACTAGGCTATCCAGCGGTCCAACGTATCAGCATTGATTTTTCACTCACTATTACTACCTGATAGGTTATCGTGGAATGATTAATCCCTGTTGTTCATCACCATTTCTTTCTGATACATGTCTAGTTGTCATGTACTTGGTATAACCACTCCCTCTGAGAAAAGCAGCTATCCACCATGGCTATGAGACTCTTCACTCATGTCGTCGATTTTCACAGTCCCAATTCCCGGTTATATACAGCACCGTTGCAACATTATCCTCCCCATCCAACCAATCATCCAACGCGGCGATATTAAAAAGCTACTTCTACTGCACACACACACACACATAGAAAAAAAAACGCCTCAACCTATCACCATCCGAAACGCCACCCAAAACGTCCATCAGCATCACCACATAACAAAGCACACCACGTAACAGAAAACTCGTTAACATTTTGCCCACATCATCACCACCACCATCACCATCATCATCATCATTGTTCTCCGCTGGGGTTTATTTCTCCAACAATCCCTCCTCCATCCCCCCATGTAGCGGAGCACTCCTAACCACATCAGGTTACTATCCGGAGAAGCAAATCGCCGGGGAAAAAAGAGACGCCCTCTCGGCCATCGAATCTTCCCCTCTTGGGGAAGCAAACTACAACAACTACATATACCTTAAATACTATTTTAGCCAAAGATAGTTCCCGGGGAAGCCATGGTAAGTAGTAGTTTCTCGGCTCTCTCGTCTGGGGTCCGATCTCGTCGTCTTTTCGGATTTACCCCCGGGGCTCTGGCTTGTCATTCTCGATCTATTTGCTTGGATTGGCAAGGTGGCAGCGTCTCTTTCTTTTTCTCTGGATATTTCCCCAAGAGGGTTTTTCGATGGGAGCCTAGATCGGGCAGACGAGATGGCCTAAAGCCCGAGATGCCTAGTGTTGATGGACATGGTGGGCTGCTGGACGAAGATAAAAAGGGAACCGCATGCCTTGATTTCAAACAAGTAGATCTCTGTCACTCTATCGATCTGAACTATATTCAAATCCATCGCTTGCTGTGCTAGTTAACCATACACCCATCTTTGAAAAAGAAAAAATGACGTGCACTCAGCATTACGCTACAGACACATTTCCCTCCGAAGCCGGCAAGGAAATCACCACCGTCTATGCAGACGACCCGGCCACAAATACCACCCTGCTCCATTCCCTCTTGGAGAGGGATGGCGCCGTAATTGTCAAGAATCTTTTCCCCAAACCCCTCTGTGCCCAGATCAAGGAAGATCTCAAGCCCATATTCGACGCAGACAAGCCAGATCCCGCTGGTTTCTTCCCCAGCACAACAAAGCGTGCTCATGGCATCCTTGCTCAGTCACCTTCCAGTGCCAAGCTGGTGGTGAATCCGCTCTTTCAGTCTGTCGCAGAGGCCATGTTGACCAGCAGATACACCTATTGGGAGGGCCAAAAGCAAAAGAGCGTGGCGGCAAAGCCACAAATTGCGAGTATCGTAGGATTCCGCGTTGAGCCTGGTGGCAAGCAACAGCCTCTCCACAGGGACGACTCGGATTATCATACTCGAAACTGCGATATGCCCGTCATGCTGGGTTGCGTCACGGTATTTGCCTGCCCCCTTGTGTCCAAATGACAAAATGAATCCCGGGCTGACAAACGTGGTAAATTCCAGGCACTGTCCAAGACGACAAAGGAGAACGGCGCGACAGTCATTATCCCAAAGAGCCACCTATGGGGACCAGAGAGGTGCCCGCTCGATGAGGAGACCATTTCAGCAGAACTCGAAGTCGGAGACGCAGCCATGTTCGTTGGCAACGTATATCATGCGGGAGGCGCAAACGTCACCAAGTACTATCCCCCTTAAGACATTCCTAGGCAACTGCCATCAGGAGTACCCATGATGCTGACTTTTGGTTCAACCGTATTAGGGACGACGCACGTGAGACAATCGGCGTGTTCATGTGTAAAGGAACTCTAAGGCAAGAAGAGAATCAGTATTTGGAATTGCCACCAGAGGTAGCAAAGGATCGAGGTTTCTCACCGCAACTGTTGCGTCTTCTCGGGTATGGACTCTGCCCACCAGCGCTGGGCTTATACAAGTATAAGGACCCAATGGAGGAGATATTCAACGTCTTGGATGAAGAAACAATCCGCAGATAAGAGTAGTATGCATCGTCGATGAATAATCCCTTGATGCTTTACACAACGAGAATTCTAAGTCCGTTCGCTTGCAGCTGCTGTGCCACCGGCAGCCAGTTTGGCTCTGTACCACTCCAAAAGGCGTTTAAAAAGCTCCGGATGGTCTCGTATTGATTAAAGCCCGTCGTTCTGATAGTCTTGTCGAGAATGGTGGCGACCTTGTGCTGCCGTTCTGTGTCGCCATGACACTCCGTGCCCGCGATGAAAATCGGCCACGGGAGGTTTTGAATGCAGAGAGAGATATTCTCAATCTGATCTAGCTGGTCAAACAGCTTGGTAACGGAAGCCAGCCAATCGAAATTACTGGGAATCGCATAGCCCAGGCATCTGTACGCATAGACAACGGCAGCGTGGTGGTATAAGTCCACCAGCCTTATAAAGTCACGGCGCACAACCGGGGGGTTTATTTGCAGCTTCCCCGCAATCATCAGCGTCTGGCCTCTTGCTTGCTCGAAGCGTGACTGTACTTCGATGATGGTAAAACTCTCGGGCCAGAGCGATACGTCAATATCCTCGTTCACAGCCATGGATCGTCGCGAAGCCAGCGTGATTTGATGCAGAAAAGAAAGGTACTCGGAGAACAGCACATGACTACCGGAGCCTGGCGTGGGGAGAATGGTTTCTGCGACATCGGCCAAGTCGAAGGATGTACAAGAGCCGAGGACTTCATGGATTGCGAGCTGGTTCCTCAAAAACGCAAACAGGCCCTTAGTGCACGCCTCGTGCTGCCCAAATACGTTGACGATTCTCCTCGCCGCAAGTCGATGGTTTTCAGCAGCCACAGAGTGATTCTTTGCCATTTCGTAATTCGCAATCACGAGGATGCAGGCCAGCATCCATTCTGCATTGGCAACATCGGCTCGCGTATTAAGCTCCGCTCCGCTGTTGACTCGGGTGTTCATTTCTCGAAGCTGTCTCTGGAGGACTTCCAGGCATGCGTCTCTCGCCTCCTCATGGTATCGGGCCAACTCGCTCGGAAATTTCATGGGCCCATGGTAGAGAGAAAAGGCGGCAATGGCAAAACGAAGGCCTGGAGCATTGGCAGCCATGGGCAACATACGACGCCGATAGTCATTTTCATCCGAATCGATCCATACCATCCGCCCTGCCAGATACTTGTCGTAGTATTCGATGATCTCCGGTGAAGACGCCCACTGTGTAAAGTTCAACAAATCCGTGCCTGCAGAGGTGCTTTCGATGGCCCTGTTAATGCTGAGAGCCGTCTGTCCCATTACTTGAAGGGCTCCAGAAATAGGAGAGGGTGGCGGAGGGAGCGCCGGAGCAGGAAGAGGAACGGGCTCCTCGATTGTCGGTAACGCCAATTCCATGGCCATCGAGCCCGCCACAGGCAATCTCCGGCCCTTCAGTTTCCCTCGAACCGCAACTCCATCAGCCCAGCGAAGATGCCGCCCGTATCCGGGGCAGCTCAGGCCTTTCTTGATGCATTTCGAACACTCCGGACGACCGAGGTCACATCGAATGCGTCGCCGCATACAAGTGCGGCAGCCTTTGGGGACACCAGGTCAGCGCTGCATCAAGCGGAAGGGGAACCAAACCTGGGCGAGAATGCCTCTCCTCACCTTTTGATGCGTCAGCCGAGCCCTTTGAGCTCATTGCAGTCTGTGCTTATAATGATAGACGCATTCATCAATCCTGACGCTCGAAAAGTAGAGTAGCGTTGGAATAGTATAAAGTGGGCGAAGACATGGGATAACCGTTGTAATCGAAGACAAAAAAAGTGGACGGCATCGGAGAAATAAATTCTACCAGATGACTTATGTCAGTTTACGTACAAAGAATGCATCGCCTCGCCTTATCGTTTCGTTAGCACATGTACGGAGTAGGCGGCCTTTCCATACGAGCTTTAGCCGCGGCGCCGTTCACCATCCACTCGTCGGAGAGTTCCGTTAGTTCGGCGCATGTAAATAGCTTCAACTTGCAAGGGTGACAGAAACAGCAGCGACAATGCACAGTAATAGATAGATACTGCGCAATTCATCATTTTACTACCCGATAATCGGCATCCGCTTAGCTATTGGACAGTTCACATTAGATAATACATTTTACCAAAGATGAACCAAGATACCTTCTCTTCTCGCCTCAATAAGAACAGAAAACTGACTGTTATCAAGAAAAGCATCAACCCATTGTCCCACCTTGTCCCACAATCCTCGCTTCCAGTAGCAACCCTCTATCTGCATCAATTAACCGTTCCCTAATCCAACAGTTAAAGTCACCTTACACATACAGGTGACACAGCAACAAGAGCACGACACTCCCAAGGCGAGGATTCAAATTTAACAGCAGAACAGAGTATTTAGACAAAATGGGGAAGAATAGCAAATTAGGCTTGTTTTCATTTGTTTTCAAATCCGCCAGCAACACTCGATTCACAGGAGCTAAAAACACAGCCTATTTGTCCAGGGGCACTCTTAAAGCACCTGCAGTGCATCAGTTACAGCAGCACTTGTTTATCCCTCCTATTTCTCCCCCCAAAAACCCCCCATGCCTCAAATCACCCTCTTCGACTCTTTTTCTCTCTTCACCACCAACCATACAAACTACTATATAGACTCTCTTCCTCCTGCCTCGCCCGGCAATCGGGTTGGTTCATCTCTTAGCACATCTCTATCCTCCCATATTCAACAAAGCCCCATCATGCCAAAGGACTTCATCAGCGTGGTACAGGACCTCGAGGACCTCCTGTGCCACCACATCACCACCTCAACTCCAGCAGATTTCACAGAAGAGCTCGCCGACGTCCTCAAGACTGTGTTGAACATGGATCGCAACACTCACTGGAGCATCCAATCATTCCTCTTCGACTTTCGCGAAGAATACTTTCGCCAAAGTATGTCATCCTGTTTCTTCCTCTTCATGCTTCAGAAAACCTCTAACCAAAGCCAACTGATTTCTTCCATCAACAGAGCTCACAAACGAACAACCTGGCCCCGTCCGCCCCCACAACGACATCTGGCCTCGTCTCAACCGTTCCGCCGTCGAGCCCCTAAGCAACATGCCCATGACCCACGACATCGGCCCCGATCTCTGGGCCTTTGCCGTGCGTTACGCCGATCAAGTCTACAACGTTCTCCGTCTCCAGGCAAAGATGCCGTATAAGCCCTTCATCGAAGTGCTCACCGAAAACAGCTTCATCAAGGGCCTAGCAGACACCGATAACATCGTCATGCAGGACAATGCAACTGATGGCAGCAGCGACCACATCATGGACCGCAGGGAGTACGACGTAAGCCTCCATTCGAGACTGATGTTTCTAGAAGACCGTGTCATGATCCTCGAGAAGAGGGAGGAACTATTAGACGGTCAGCTCGATCGGGCTACTCAAGCAATGGGAGCCTTGCGCTCTACAAACTTGGACTTGGCCAGAAAGGTGTCGGAAGTGCAGCAGCGAAACCACGACCTACGCAGAACGTATGCTGTGTAACTTCTTCATCAAGGAAGTATTTATTATTGGTTGGTACACACGTAGATGGAGGGCACTATGGCTGCGAGGTATCATTTGATATATTTGTCATCTCATTCTTGCTAACTCTGGGCCAAAAACTCGCCCGCATCTTGCAACATAAATAGCGCCCCCCTCTAAATCATCAGGCAGAAGAACAGGAAAACTCCCCCGTGCATATATGAAAGAGGTCGTAAATAGTTGAATGATAGTCAACAATCAGCAACCAAAATCCAAACAAGCTTCACCATTAGAATAAGCCCACAATCATCTTTTTGACTTTTGTACATCGTCATAATCATAATCATTATAAGCAGGAAACGAGAAGGGAATCAAAGAAGAAAAGCGAGCTGGGGATGGAATATCAGCTGATAGCCCCCTCCAACCCTGGTTCATTATTTTGAAAGAGACATTTGCTTCAGGAGCTCAATCTTAGTGGGAAACAAATCGTGGCATCGTAAATGGGCTGTTATGAACAAGAAAAGAGAAGGAAAAGGAATGAGATAGAATGGGGGAGAGTAGCGGCAGTATGGTCACTAATGCAGCCTCTCCTTCACATATACCATGGCAGCATAGCCAGCGCAGCACTTGGTGCTCATCTCGTGGAAGCACCACGGACACTTCACCGTCACGGATAACGCGCCGGTGAATCCGACACTTCCCCTTGGTCGAACAACGGCATCTGGGTTGGCCATGGCTTCATAGATGTTGCTAGGCATGTCGTGGTAATACTTGCATCCACAACACTCCACGAACATTTTGGCAATCGGCTCGCCGCCGACAGGTGAGCCAGTTGTGTGTCGTGGCGCCTTCGTCGGCGCAAGGTCGGTAGTGGGAGATGGCTGGCTCCGGATGGAAGATGGCGGCGTGACCTTGGGACCAAGACGTGGCGATCCCAACACCTGAGGAGGCGGAGCGAGGGGAGCAGCTTTGCGAGCTTCTTCTAGATAGGAAGCAGGCCACGGGGAAGGAACTAGTTGAACCTTGCCATTGACTTTTTCCTCTCCAGAGAACAGTGCAGTCGAAGGGAGGTGTTGCCTTGGCACTGATACATGTTCCACGGCCTTCAGGGGTTGGTGCTTCAATTTCGGCAAGAAATCAGTTGCAGTTATCGCATCCACGTCTGTTTGTGACCGACGGTGGGCAGTTTGGCCAGTAGCCACAGTCGTATTCTTGGTGGAAACGACGACGCTCGACGTGCTGGTGTTTCCCACGGGTCGTGTGTTCTTGGGTGGACTTGAGAAGCCCCCACCCCCGATCTGGAGGAGAAGCGGCTGTCTGACCGGGCTTGTGGAACCGTTCCTGGCGCGAGGTGTGGCTACTCGTTTACTCTCAACATCTTGCGTCATGGGGGGGAGACCCTTTTCAGATTGAGGTCGGGAAGTGTCAGGCGTACCAGGCATTGATGGCGAGTGGAAATCGTCAGACGAGTCATCATCAGTCGACGTCGTTGGAACCGAATCGTCCGTGAGACGGCGAACAGTAAAATCACTATCATCTCGAAGGGAACCGTGAGATTTACGGATCGGAGATAGAGATACTTTGGTGTCGATGACCTTCATGACGGAGGATTGAATATCTTCCCATGTCGGAATCTCTATCGGGTCCGGCTTTTGACCCTTGGCGATGCGACCAGCCTCCCGTGGGGTAGTTTGGAGAGATGCTCCGCCGCTCTTTAGTTCGGTGTTTCCAGATGCCTTGTTTGCGATATGCTTGGGCCTGCCAGACAGATCATGATTGCTCTTGGCAGACTCGGAGCTACCAGGTCTTGGCGTGCGTGGAGATGACATGGATGACACTGAGCCATCTAAACTCACCATCGAGTTCCGCTTTGAACTTCGACGGGGCGGTGCTGGAGGCAAAGATGTCGTCGCGAGGGTTGCATCTTGAGCATTGCCACTCTTGACAGCGCCGTTGCCTTCGCGTGAAATCCGAGCAAGATTGGTTTGGCTTAATTTTTCTTTCGCTGGCTGCTGTACAGTAACAGCAACGCTTGGAAGGAGATCCCGATCGCTTGTAGATACGCTGAGCTTGGGCTTTGTGTTCTGGTTGTCGTTGCCGGCAGGTGAAACTGGTTGAAGGGCGTTTTGACCAACAGAGGTTTGAGGACGTGTATCGACAGCTAATCCTGCGTTTGCACTGGTCTGGGGTGATGGCAATGCGGATGCGGATTTGGTTGCCTCATTAGTTATTACAGGCTTCTTTGACTTGTCTTGCTGGGCGGCGGTCTTTGATGGCTCGGCCGAGTCCTTTGGCTTCAGGCCCACAAAGGCTCTCCATTTGCTCTCCATTGTCCCGGTCTCCTGAGCCTCCATCTCTGCAGACGAGATAAGAGATCTTGTCTTGGCCGCTGCAGCTGGGTGTCGAGTGATGGGAGGATAAACTCGACGTTGGGACTCGGGGGCCGGGCGTGCTGGAGGGGCAGACCACTTCTGATTATGAGCGTTGTTTGTTCGCAGTGCCGGGTGGATTTGAGACTCGTCCATGTTCTCAGGCGATTCAGCGGTCTTTTGGCTGGCCGCATGTCGTTGAATCTCCAACTTGATGCCGCCGATGAAGCCCGTCTCGCTAGGGCGAGCAGTGTCGGCGGAAGCCCGTCGAGACTCGAACGGCGACATGATATACGAGGTAAAAGAGCCGGATCGCCTGTGATGAGGGCGGACGGGCGCGTCATCTTTGGTAAACTCTAGCGCACTCGAAGGTCTCTGCTTATCTCTAGCAGCTGCCTGTGCCGCCGCTGATGAGCGATTCGCCTGCTCCAAGGCATGCGACGAAGAAGGGGGAGGTTGCTTGCTCAAGCGCTTCTTCTTAATTAAAGCATTCCTGAGCGCGGATTCCTCTTTTTCCCGCTTCGATGCCTTCTCCTGCTGCTCCTTTTTCTGCTGCTCCTTTTTCTGCTGCTCCTTTTTCTGCTGCTCCTTTTTCGCTGTTCTTTCTCCGCCTGTTCCTTTTTGAGCTGCTCTTTCTTCAGCTGCTCTTTTCTCAGCTGTTCCTTTTTCATCTCCTCCTTTTTCAGTTGCTCTTTGCGCTCTTGCTCCTTTCTCTCCTCTTCCTTCTTCTGTTGTTCCTTCTTCAGCTGCTCTTTCTTCAGCTCTTTCTTGCTGTCTTTTTATCACTCTTCTTGCGACGACCATATGCCTCCCAGCTTGGAGACTGGCAAATCGACCTCCGTTCATCTTCATCGCTTAGCGGAACATCGAAAGAAACAGCCTTGAGAGCGGGCTTGTCCACCGGTGGAGGGTTATGCACTACCACAGTGGCCCTTTGCGCGTTGTTGTCTGACTCGGGCGCAAAATCTAATTTGAGCTTGGGAGAACTGACGTTGATGGTCAGTGGAACTATTTGAGCAACCGGCAATCTCTCTTTGGTGATGTTGGCGCCCATTGGAGCATCTTTTTGAGGAGCCGCCTCAATACGTTGAACCTGAACTGTAGGGCGATTTGATGCCGGAAGTGGTCGTCTGGAGACAACGGCAGCTATGGAAGCTGAATTGGCGGACAGCGCATTCGATTGTGAGCTTGCGAGACGCTCAAGCTATATTTGGACGAAGAAGAGACCGCATTAGCTTCCACGGGCTACTTGGAGGCATCTGACTGAGAAATGCAACGCGACAGGAGAGACCGCTCTTACCATGTAGCGTCGCTCGAGCTCGAGCATGCGCTGCAAGCTGTTCGAGCGAGCGGGTCGAGTCTTGTGGTTGGACATGATTGCCAGGCTGCGAGTTGGGCGCTTTGGCAAATCCTGCCCGACGAAAAGGACGGAATGCGTGTAAAAATAGAGGGCCGAGGACGAGAGCTGGCAAGGCAGCACAAGGGAGAGACTTCGTCAGTGGCTACGATGTGGCTGGTAAGACTATAAGCTGGCGCACGACGGCGAGCAATGCGCCTCTGCTGAGGTCTCAGGGTGGCCAACTCTCACGAGCACTGTATCAAGACGAATGTTGGGCGATTCGATGCGAGCACAGAGCTCACCCGCTGTGGAAACGAGTGACGATGGAAGACGTGAAGAAGAAGGAGAGAGAAGAAAAATCACCCAACGGAGACATGCATGAGCTGCCCTCGGTAGAAAAGCGGTTGGGCGTTGGCCCTTTGAGGAAGCATTCGACAAATGCACGTGGGGGCTGGCCGAAGCGAAGACGACGACGTTTGGTAATCCGAGCTTCTGGCCCAGGGACGACTCAATACTGTGCCGTACGAGAATCCGTACGGGTAACAGCACAAATATCACTAGGAATCGGTGCTAGCAAACTAAGGACCGGGAGCAAGCGGATAAAGGAGGCGCCAAAAACCAAGCCAGTGCCCTTGGTGCCCGCAATACGAGCTGGGGAAGCAAGGTTTGGGGCAGTGTGGTGTGCAAAGCTGAGACACAGGCGATGAGGTGGCCCAATAAGCCGAGCAGACGAACCACGCCAGCTGAGCAGGCGGCAAAGCAGTCGGACGATTGATTGACGCACTTGGGATCCGTATTCGAGAATGACAAGTCCCAGTTCTGGTCCCTGGCTCACCGTCGACGGTGCGACCCTGCAGGCAGTGCTAACGGAGTCGGGAGTAGGCAGAGCCCACAGCGAGTGTGATTCTGGCTCCTGGGCCTGGCGCTGGTGTTTTCGGGCAGGTGGAATTTGAGGGCACGCAGCGAAGCGAACGACGATTGTCGGGTTTTGCAGGGATTTGACGATGGAGACTGTTGAGGGACCCCTACGGAGTACGAATGAGGCCATTGATGGATTGGGTTGAAGTGCGAGGGCGAGTTAGGACAAGCCCAACCGCAAAGGACGGCTCTCCGAACTAGCACCAGCAATACAGTAGCGCTTCGTACAGGCTGGGGCCGCTGCGTGGGGACGTGCGGTGGGAGATGCCCACTGATGGCGCTAGCTCTTTAGCGCACCTGTCGCTGATGCCCAGTATCAATCACTCACTGATCCATGTCGACCTGCAGTCAGTGCCTGACCCGAGAATGCCATGCCTCCAAAGAACCACAGCCCTCAACTCAGCTAAACAATGCGCACGAAAGCCACTCTCTCTTCAATACGAACCGCTAGAGACGCCCCAAAGCAGCCCATCCCTGCTAGCCCCGGTGGCTGTTGCAAAGGCTCAACTTTGATCTTGTCGCTGGGGGCCGATCGTCGACATGGATCGTTGACTTTGTGACCCGCCGGCCACTAAGTGCCACTAGCGCGCCAGCAACACGTTGTTCCACCTCGTTTTTTATTCACGCCAGCATAAAAATAGGAACAAATTCCATTGGCGCCATTTTGAAAACGAGCTTTGTTGCAGGGTAGGCCATGACGTTTGAACTGCATGAATTAGTATTTCCAACACGAACTTTTTAATCACTACTACTCGTACATATGTAGGTAGGCAAAATATGTCGTAAAGAATTGGTGGACATGGGGACGAGCCAATAGGTAACAGTTGAGGGGTAAGAAAATACGACCCAAGGTTGAGCTGACTGCACTGGTGGCAACGTTCAACTGCCGCCGATCCATCACTTTGCTACAGCCATGATATAGGCCTAACTTTTACCCTGTTATAGCTTTGAATCCATAGCTGTCGATTTTTAGACCTCGTATCCATGCAAGGTACCCATTGATGGCTGCAACCCACGTCAAAAGTCAAAGAGCGTGCTGCCTTTACCTCCCCGTAGGTGCCGTTCATAGTATCACTGGTGTCGTTCATGGTATCACTATCTCAACCCTGCCTGTCCTTCTATATACACACCAAGTATACATATCCGTATAACGTCTATTGTTAGAGTACATATCTGAGAAGCCCCAGGTGGTATTGCAAAAATGCTTACACGGGCCAATCGAGATCAGTTAGTATAGTAACATGTTGTTTCTCACCCATAGTAGGCCAAAAGCGACAACGTGCTATTTATAAGTGTCTATATACAGGCAATTGATCGCAAACTGCATTATGTACATCACTTTGTTCTAGAAAGAGGGTGTACTCCCTACCGTCGCCTTAGAGGTGCACATAAACTGCCGTGTCTAATGAAACCCTGCCCAAGCCACGCTGACAAGTGGGCTCATCTGGTATCCATGGATTGGGTGTTCTCTTCCGGCATATTGATGTATCAAGAAGGGGGACGGGATATCGGAACTAGTCATGCGAGAAGCCGTGCGGATAGTTGAAGCCAGCATGGGCTTTAACTGGGGGCGGGTGTCTCTTCTCGTGAAGATGTGACTGGGCCGCTGCCACTACCAAGCCTCGATCTTACTAGAGAACTAGAAGCTAGGCCAATCCAAGTGTAAAGTGTACTTACCTACGCTGCCGTTACGATTATATGCTTTGCATTGTGTGGCGTCTTGCGGAGTCTGTTTATAGAATGAAAAGAGTGGAACTTCCACCGAAATGGCAGACATTAGGTAACCAGTTCTAAGGATCTTGGAACTTTACTCATCTATGTGAATAGATGTCTAGAGTCGGGAGATCTTGGGCGGCGGGCGCCGGTTGTAATTATCTGGTTGTGACGGAAACAAGGACTGATTTTTTAGTTGCGGATATATTCCTGGCAGAGGTAGTAAGTGCCGATATGTACGAAGTGCTTGTCGCCTTTCTGCAGAGCTGAGCTTCTCAACGTAGTCATACAAGTTTCAACTCCAGCAAAGATGTAGTATCAGAGACTTTTCCATTAATAAGATCGTAGGGATTCAACTGAGGAGTAACCCAATGGGCTTTGACGGAAGGACAGTCGTGACATTGTAGTAGGACTTGTGAAGATACAGTTCCTTTAAACAAGAATCTACATAGATCTCAACCTTGGGTTTACCTGCATCTGCCTACCAGTAATACAAAATTTGATCTGGCGGTGCCAATATTGGTCACTGCGGCGCAATGAACGATTAGAGCTTGATTTTGACAAATACATTACTCAAGTTTGTGATATCAGGACCGGGATTCATAGTAAAACAGTTAGACTGGCGGTGACTCCTTGATTTAAGGTTAGCCTACTTGCTCGTTCTGGAGAATGATCTCACTAATGGCAATGTCCGAGACACACTCATTTTGTCGTAGTTTCAACACCTGGCAGCGCCTGGTTGGCTGTAAAGGTTCACTCAAGGGTTTGGGCAGATATCCTTGCATCAAATAAATTACCGGCAGCGATCTGACAAGCTGTCAAAGCTGTTTTATGATGTCAAAGGTCTCACAATCGACTCGCGGGAGGGTGAAGAGCACCGGCATTGGACATTCATAACCAGGATGTAGAAACCGGATTCCTGATCCATTAAATTGAGGGAAAGTCTGAGGGAGAATCGGCGGACGCGGCTCAGTCAACTGTGTTTGAGACATTTCGGTGGCCATTCTGGACAAGTATTGTCGGTAGAAAAAATAATAATCCAAGATCTGTTGATGCAAGATCTGGTTTCGCAAGCTCTAGCGAAAAGCCGGTGATGCAAGATCTGAACTCATAATTGCTCTAGTGAGGATTTGGTAGGATTGGTGATTTGCAGGCGTGGACGATATTGATGAAAGAAAAAGAAAAAGAAACAAAGGGGGGAGAAATTTAGATATAGTCGGCAGAAATCAGGGCGGTGAATATACTTAATACATTCAATTGCTGAAGTATGAGGCCCAGTTTGAACTCTATAGGTCGAAGCTCAAGCGTCTCTGGCGAATGGCTTTGACCTTTGACTTTCATTTAATATGTTCCACGGCTTCTGCCGTTGGTGTACTTCGAATCTACAAGGTTCATGACCGAATTAACCTCCAAAGAGTCTGATTCTGCTCTTTGACCCAACGGCTGGGTAAAAACGTTTGTTCGACTTGTTGTCTACTGGTACCTGAGTCACTGAGCAAAAGAGGTTGCTCCGGAAATAATGAAAACTTAATTAGATATAACAACTGAGGTGTAACGCTAGGCCAGTATTTCGAATCTACTAATATCAACGTCGGCACTCTGGCACGGATCTAGTCGGGTGTCTACCTACGCAATGTCGGCATTTGTATCCTGCAAACCGACTAATATTTGGAGCAATGCCTACAACAACCTTGAGAGAAAGACGGGTTTGGTAGTAGCCATTCCGCTCTGGGTGATTGCTTTGGGTCCGTCTGTCGCTGTCAGGGCATCGACGACCAGTGATTGCGTGGAGTTCACGGTCGAAGTAGGAGACGAAAGGAAGCCTTGTACATCAAGGACGACACATTCTCAGCCCTGTTCAAGGATTGGAACTACTCTCTTGAGCAAATCCGACAGGGGTCTGTCGAGACTCTTAAGGCTCTTTGGTGAGGGTCTTACATACGCCCATTCATGTAGTACGCACCTCTCACCGACGAACAATTTGAGTACGCCGAACAACATCCAGACGAGCTGGTGTTTCCTGACCGAGAGCTGGGGCCGCAAAACCCCCTCTGGAGGGAATTGATGTGTATGTATTTGCTACTGCAGATACTAAGCACCCACCTAGTGGTAATAGATGCCCGGTTTTTGTATCTGCTACCATCAACTACTTTCTGCTATTATCGCTATTTTCCTCTAGTATCTACTACTATACATGGATTCCTCTAGCATCTGCTATTACATCTATACTCTTCTGGTGTCTTGTAATATTAACAGGGTTCAGGACTAGAAATCATTCATGTCTGAGTAATGCCTTAGGGATTACTCATTGAGCGTAAATTCCGTGTGAACAGCTATGGCGATGTAATATCATTGTTTTATATGGAAGAGAAGATCATTTTGTGCTAGATCTATACGGTCGATGTTGAACCTGTTGCAATCTACCTATCGAGCATCTATTGTAACATATAAAAAACATTCCACCGCTAACGCCAAACTCCTATTGCTGTTCATACATTCGTTTCCGTTCGTCATAATTCTTAATATACAAACTCGATTGATCATACAGGACGAGAATCATGCCATCGTGCCGCCATACCGCTCTCCCTTTCGAGTAATTAGCAATCACAAATCACGCAAGTGATTTCATCGAAATTGGTTCATGTATTCTTCCACCTTCTCGTGAGTAGGGCACATGTGTGTCCAGACTTCTTCCTGCTCCCCGAAATCATGCAAACCATGGGCGAGGTCGGCCACCTCACGCCCAGCACAAATAACGAATCGCCAAGTACGACGGAGCCATGCCTTTACCCGTACTGAGAACTCATTGGGTATCTTGAGGCGAACGGCAACCCATTTGTGATCAGGTGCGTGGTCCGTCCGGAGAGGCTCTGTGGGCTCGGGTGGTTGCTCTGCAGATTGTAGCAGCTGCTCGTCTGCCCACATATTGTA
Source organism: Trichoderma atrobrunneum (assembly GCA_003439915.1). Lineage (NCBI taxonomy): Eukaryota > Fungi > Ascomycota > Sordariomycetes > Hypocreales > Hypocreaceae > Trichoderma > Trichoderma atrobrunneum. Next base: position 19,411 of record PNRQ01000125.1, on the reverse strand, counting down.
TTTGGTCTGTTCTGGAGGCAATACAATTTTAAGAAATTCCAAGGATGCCGTGATGGTGAGAGAGATTGCCCGTGTCGGATTGACCATGGACTTCATTAGTATTGACATCCATTGAGGATAAAGCACGGCGAGATCGGTCATTGCGAGATGAGTTGATCCAACTATTGTGAGCATCCAGCACAATGCCCCAGATTCACGCGCTTCATCACTGAACTCGACGACTTTATCAAAATTGTCTTTCCAGTGCATGAAGGCCTCGGATGAGATTGATATAAGCGGCTTGGCGATCCTTTCTTTTTGATTCTCTGAAGCTGGAGGCGTTGCTTGACCCCAGGCATCCAGAATAACTCCCTGACCTATCCATTCGAGTGTATGATCGCGACAAACCTGGACCGTAGTCGCACCTCCGAACGAGTGTCCCATCATGGTGACATTATTTAGAAACATGCTGCCTTTCCAGTCTTCCCAGTTGACGCCATTAAGACCGACGGAGCTAGATGCCACATTGCCTTTCTTTCGGAGATTCAGAGACGCAACATCATCTCCATGACCAGAATTGAGTAGATCGAGAATATGGAAGGCCTCCTTTACCTCTTCTTGCCTCAGTTCAATTTGAGCTGATCTCAAAGTGTGATCAACACCTCTGCGGTTATGAGGAGAGGTGTCCTGAGCATTGTCTTTGGGAAGAATATAGTCGACAACATAGTATGGATTCAATCCCTCTTTCCTTCGACGCTGCACTTTCTTATCTTTGGCATCATTTTCCTTGCCGTCGTTATTTGTGTGTATTTCGGCCGTTGACGATTCTATAGCCGCGGCCTCAACATTGCTTGGAAGACTGACATAAGTCCTGGCACCGCTGCCATCACGATGTTCTATCGCTACCACAACAAACCCAAAACTTGCAAGCTCTCCGCATATTGAACTGTAGCAGAGCCGCGAGCCGCCAAGTCCATGGCTGAAGATGATGACGGGAAATTTTGGCCGACTTGTAGGATCTTCCTCTTCCTCTCTGGCCTTCTGTCCGGTCGGGCCAGAGTCACTGCATATATCTTCCGGCCAGTGAGCAGCCAGTTTGGCGTTTCGAAATGCAGGCAGCTTTGTGAAGAGAGAGGTGCAGGCAAGGTAGGCGGTAACTGGGAGTGCTGGAATGTGAAGATACTTGGCGTAGCCCTTGGCAGTTGCAGCTCTTGGACGTGGCATCCAGTCGACGCGATGGGGCTTTTCTGCACCAGGAGAAGTTTGTAAATCACACGGATAATATATTCCCATCAGGATCGTGTCCAGTCGAAGGACAGGTTTACCGTTTCTTCGAAGTTTGGAAACAGGTCGGGGGTCGCGGACTGGGACTTCGATGTCCATATATCCAACATTGTAAGGTCCATTGTAGTTAGGAAGTCGATGGAGAAATAGTTCTCTAAATGTTTTTCGTGGTTTGACAGCTGACCTGCGAAGAGGTTTAGTGTTGGCCTGTGGAGGATTCGCCATTGTGTTTATGCTGGAATGAGGATGAGGCCGCTGAAGTGTGTTGATGAGAGTTGAGCATGGTATTTGTGGTATTTGTTCCTTTGTTTGCTTTTTGCATAAAAATAAGTTCAAGCTTACTGGATCAGCACGGGGATTTATGTCGTCGTTGACTTCGATGTTGAATGTTTGGGCTGTGACGTCAAGACTACATGTGCTCGCACTCAAAGGCCGAAGCAGGCTTCCTTGCGGGTCTACAACGGTGCACATCGTCACTGCAACTTTCACATGCCTCAAAAAGAACTTTTACGAAAGATGCTGCAATCGATGAGAGAATTTAGGTTAACTAGAAAAAAGTTAATAGGAAGCTCGACTGGGGTTTATATCACTGCAATAATTCTTTGATGCAGAAAATATATTGATATGGCAGGCTGAAACGTTTTGTCTATCCTTCTTGTTCAACAAGGCTCGCCATGTCGATCTTTGTTCCTTACAGGCAGTTTTTGAACACCTTTCACACAACTGTGGCCAGAATATGTTTATAATATTCAGATGTATGTAAAGACGATATTGTCTAACTACTGCATGACCAAGGCTTATTTTGTTTACATCTTGGTAGCTGCCAACCATCCTTGAGATTAGACTTCCAATGTTCTTGAACTTTCTACATAGTTCACGCGAGCAGTCAATAAATGATGACGACATAATGCAGCCAAACATATCGAAATAGCGTCGCACCGTTGAGATGGGAGTGGGGCCGTTTTTAGCCAATAGAAGGGCTTCCTTTCAATGTCCTGCAAATTCGCTGTTCCTTGACTCATTCGCCGCAAAAGTCGGGGCTAGATTAATCCGGGAGGGCAGTCCCCGCTCACGTGATAGATACCTCTCGCCCACAATCATTTGGCGAAATCCCCCAAAAATCTCACCGCGCCACTGCAGATTCAGCGTCCACACATCATCGCCAAATCAATCTATCACCATGGGTAAAGTTCACGGATCTCTTGCCCGTGCCGGTACGTCCAAACTATCTCCAAAAGTTTCGCCTTTGTCTTCAAGCCCACTGACTTTTTTCTTCTGCAGGCAAGGTCAAGTCTCAGACTCCTAAAGTACGCCGAAACGACTCGCTCATCTCCCGCTGACGAACCCAAAATACTGATCATTTTTCCGCCCTACAGGTTGAGGCCCAGGAGAAGCCCAAGACCCCCAAGGGTCGTGCTCTTAAGCGCCACAAGTACACCCGACGATTCGTCAACGTCACTCTGACCGGTGGAAAGAGAAAGGTGAGAATATCGGAACAGATGGGAGTATCCGGAGTTACGTTGCTGACAACGGCGATAGATGAACCCCAACCCCGGCTCTTAAACGAATTAGACCATGGCTAGGGAGAGAAGGATGTAAAGATTGACAACGGGGCCGTTCTCCGATGGTTGCTTGATTTCAGCAGAAGGCAAATGGAATGAGTCGGGTCGATTGGCAGGCTGAGCATCATCCACATTTTGAGAGATGCGAAGAAGCGCGACGGCTTTACTCGGCGTCTGGTGTCGTTCGTCAATACAACGAATATTCGTCCGCGATGAAAAAGTCCCATTTGTGATAATTTTCGTGATGTTAAGATGGGTTGAAATCACAGGCGTTTCTACGAGGGAAATCAACCACACGTCTATCCTGTCCTGGTTTGCGGCTGCCCATCTGTCGGAGGTGTTTTAGTACATATAAGAATTGTAATCTACCGCGCTGATCTTTACATATCTGCCGTTCATGCTTGTCTTCAAGATAGTCAAGCCATAAACTAGTAACAGATGCCCCTGATTTCATGCCCATATTACACCGGCATGGGTAGAAGATATTTAGGCGTATCGTTCACAACAATAAATATTGCCATATAGTTCATGAGTACCTGACTCTGCTGGCGATCTCTTGATAAAATTACGACAATTTTGATGACGATGATCCATGCCAGTTCATAGATAGAAGAAAGCGCTTTGAGCTGTCACGGTCACGTGATTAATCTCCAGCATCCAACTTCTCTGCCCCGCGGTCAATCTACAAAGCTTCAGCATTCGTTCAAACATCATTCTCCTCGCAAACATTAGCCATTGCCCAAGATGGCCGACGTAGAAATGGAAGTCGACGACGTTGCGCCGTCATCAACGCGAAACGAGTCCGAAATGCAGACACATACCAAGGCAACAGCGGTCCGATCAATCGAAGGATGGATTATCATTGTCACAAATGTTCACGAGGAGGCCGACGAGGAAGCTTTGCAGGACAAGTTTGGCGACTACGGAGAGATCAAGAATCTTCACTTGAACCTCGATAGACGCAGTGGTTATGTCAAGGTATGAGACGTGTCGTAAAGCCAGGGCTTGCAGGCAGGACGCTGACTCTTTTCCGCCAGGGCTACGCCTTGATAGAATACGCAACACTAGAAGAAGCTCGAGCTGCAATCGACGGGGCACACAACACAAAACTGCTGGATCAAACGGTGCAAGTCGACTTTGCCTTTGTTAGACCTCCCCCGGGCAAGGGCAGGCAAGGAGGAGGCAGGGCTGGAGGCAGGAGAGGACGCAGTCGAAGCAGAAGTCCCGATGCCAAGGGCAACGACGCATGAAGATTCTGAAATAATACTGGGACAACAAGTGTGCGGCCGATGTGATGGCCCGTGGTCATAGCATATCGGCATGTGTAATTTAATTCAGCGAGGTATGGGTCTTAGAAAGCGAATAATTGTCTGGTTCGTGGCTGACTATATCTCTTTAGGATGCCAGAGTCAAGCCCAAAACCATCGGGATCTCATTATCACCACCATAAAGATGATGACAAGGGGCCGTGTCGAATTTGATGGATAGTAGGCACGGTGACTTTCAAGTTGGCCCTTGACTCGCCCAGGAAACAAATGGAACCATACGATACATTTAATCACAACGGGGCCCCTCAGATTGGATGGCCTTGCGTCTAGAACAATACGATATCTGAAAGCCTTTCTGAGTACCTGGTAGCTTTGACTACCCATCACATAAATGGAAGAATATTACGCGAAGCTTATACTTCACACAGCCTGAATCTTACAAATTGTGCATAACTGCTGGCATTTGGAAGCATGCGATATCCGATCACAAATCTTGATATATGTACTCCGTATGTTACTCGCATAATACTGTAGTCAGTCGAGCTGCAGTCATGAGGTGGTACAAGATATCATCTCCATATCAGAGAAATTCCCTCAAGTACAGTCGTGTATTATCTGATGCTGCCCGACATGACCTAATGAGCTCTGAGTTTATTTTGCTCCTAGCAAATGTGTTTTGTTGCGCTTGGAACACGCTTTGGAACTGCTCTACTGTCAATGGTGGCAGCCCCCACCTGGTAACTGAAGGCTCAAGACTTCCCCACTACAACATTCTCCAGTCAGCGTCCAGTAATTACAGAGGTAGAGTGTACAAGTGCCTGGTCGGCGCAAGCTACAGGCACCTTATCCTCTTCGGCGACTTCATGCCCACTGTCGTCAGGCATGATCGCGACGACATTCGATCCCAATCCTCAGCAATCCGATATACACAGCCATTTCTCCGCGCGCGCCTCATAGAAATAAGCAATTGAGTCTTAGAACAAACACTCTCCACACGCGATGCGCCATTGAGCCAACTGGCATGGCTCGCCAGGCGCATTTCGACTCGAGGATTATGCGCAAGCTTCTCGGCAAGGCTGCGCCAGATGCCTCCAGTGGTGATCTGACCAACAGCCAAGGAAACATCCCGACCGTCTTCCGGCCTTCAAAATCACAGAATGCCGTGCATCCGGTGGGCAGCCCCATTGCCTGCCTCGACATAACGCCGGATCACCGTGCCGTGGTCCTCGGCGGCCCTCACGTCCTCAAAACGATAGTTGCAGATTCCTCTGTCGACTCTAGCTTCAGCTTCAAGTTTACCGATGGGGTGGATGTCAGGGCAGCAATTACGGCGCAGAAGCCGTCCGGTTCGGGCGGAAGTCTTGTTGCAGACCAGCTCAACATTCGCGATGTCAAGTGGCAAGGCGCGTCGACAGTCTTCACAGCTTGTGCCGCCGGGAGGATCTTCGCCTACGACGTTGCCAGGCTCGGCTCCGGAGGTGCATCTGATCCCCTCGACTACATACAGATCCAGGAGGACTCGCGACAGGTCAACAGCTTGGATGTGAACCCTCATCTCAAGAGCTGGGTGCTGTCTGGCAGTCAAGATGGAGTCGTTCGCGTCTTTGATGTCTCTGCGCCTCTTCAGACTCGGGCCGGCTTCCTGACCTTTAGACAACGATACTCACAGTTGAAGACCAATGATTCAGTTAGACAGGTCAAGTGGTCACCCAAAGTCGGCCACGAGATGGCGTGTTGTACCGACTCCGGAGTGATTATGAAATGGGATGTACGGCAGGCAGCACGGCCTTTACTGCGGATCAATGCACACGAAAAATCCTGCTCCGCCATTGCCTGGCATTCGGATGGCATCCATTTGATCAGCGCAGGCTGGGATGCAAAGCTGCACGTATGGGACTTTGGAGCCTCGGCAGACAAGCGGCAGAAGCCCAAATGGAGCATCACTACACCGGCACCTGTGACCACGGTCGCTTGGCGACCCGGCCTTTGGTCTGCAACTGCTCAGACCCGTCGTCTTGCCCAAGTTGCCGTGACTTACGATGAGACGAGCAATCGACGATATGGCACTTCGGTTGTCCACGTCTGGGACCTGGCAAGGCCCGCAATGCCTTACAAAGAGATTGAGAGGTTCGACAGCTCACCGTCAGCACTCTCATGGCTAGATCAAGACATGCTATGGACTGTGGGCCGGGACGGCATGTTCAATCAGTGCGATGTTGCCTACGCACCAAAGGTCATTGACCGAATGTCTACCTCTGCTATGGCCTTTTCATCCCGGGGAGACGTAGTCATGTTCCTTGACGAGCGACCGCAACCTCCTCGGCCACACCCATCTGTCGGCCATGACTCCGAAGTGGTGCCCCGAACTCCATTCAGCACAAGCCCCAATACCCCAATGCTCAGCGTCAGCCGAAGTGATTCGGAAGAGGACGTGCTGGGCAGCTTTCTGGGACCACGAAGGCGAACGATTCGGAAAAGGAGGTTTAGCACTAGATCTGGCTTGCCAATGAGCACCACTCCACCGTCCTTGCCCAGCTTATCGGATGATGGAAAGCAAGTTCTCGGCTTGGAGCAGTCGATAAATGTTACTGGAATGTTCAAGACCCAGCAAGGCATGGCGTCCGGCCATGTTCCGTCTGCAAAGTCGGTCGGTGTGTACCAATATCTTTCCAGCATTTACCTAGAAACCCTTCAGCGAGAACTACCTCTAGATAAAGGCGACAAGTCACTCATCGAGCGAGTAGCGGGCATCATGGAGGAGTATGCTATGGCGGCGGAGAATGTCCGACTGTATCGCCTCTCGCAGACATGGCGCATCCTAGCTTATGCCATGTCTCTATTGATGGAGAAACGTGCGGACTTTCACCTGAGGCTCAGGACAGCTCGATTCCGTAAAAGGAGTCTTGACGAAGGAAAAGGCAGTCTTAAGAAGACGCCTAGCCACATCCATGTCAGCCGCCTCGCCAAGGTCGAAGACCCCCCGCGCAGACCATCAGGCCAAGCCGGCAGTGTCGATGGCCGTTTATCAATGGCGAGGTCTCTGCTGTCGGAGGAAATTGAGAGCACGTCCAATGTTCCAACGCCTCTTGCGAGGCCTGTGGGCGAGGGCGATACGGTTGAGTGGGACGAGCGACATTATCTGCATGGGAAAAATTAACACCCATCATTGAGCCCGAGAGCCTCAACTTGGGACCTTCTGCCCATGGATCCTATCGTCCAAGTCCACGCCAACGTCACGATTCAGCCCCGATTTCAGAGATGAGTCATGACAGCGAAGCATCCAAGATATCCATCACAGAAGGGTACGACTTTTACGACATGGAGGCTTTAGCACGAGCTATCGATGTGCCAATGACCAAGAAACCTCACGATGATGCTGAAAAGCTCCAGCGGTTGAAGGCCATACGGCACGATTCAACTGATAGCTTTGCTCAAGTGTTTTCTGCTTCTGATAGCAGTGATCCCACTTCGCCGAGGAGAGACTCGTCTAATCCCCCTAGCTCGTTGAAGCCCGAATCATTAAAAATATCGGCGATAGGCAACAAAATCGGTGCAGAGTTTGCCAGTTTAGCTCACGACGACGGCGAGCAGCATTCTCCAAAACAAACCAAGGGGCCGTCAAATGGCACCGCAACTCATCCGCGTGCAGACTCCCCTGAAGAAGTCTTCATGATCTCTCAGACGACCGCTGCCACGGACGAGACTTTTCCGTCGCAAATATCGTTTGCGTCACAAACCGACTCGGAAGTCCATCAGGGATTTGCAGGCCATCACCCAACTCCATCCAAAGACATTCAAATGGCGAAACCTGCCAGCCCTGCTCCCGTGGTGACTGCCCCCGAATATGATCCCAGCCCTAATGTCGTTGTGACCGATTATTTCCCCTGGCCTGGTGATGGACCTTATCCTTTCCCTACAGACACACCAGAATCCAAAACGTTTGCGCCGCGCAGCATGCTTGCATGTCCACTTGATCCCTACTCTCTCATAACGCGTGCTCTGGAGTTCGAGTCGCGGACTTCGGCACTCAATGCTTCTGCGATAGTGCTCCTACTCAAGCCCCTAGTCCCCGAGTCTATCATTGACACCTTTCAAGCAACTGCAGTCTTGCGGCAGCACCACTCTCGTCTCATGGGGATGAGCCTCTTCGTCGAGGCTGCTCTCCTGCGCAATCTGGCAATCAAAGGGTGGCCTGCTGGGCTACCTTACTGGGGCGAGAACTACACCTCCTTATTCACGCCAGCACAACAGGGCGTCAAAGCAGGCTTCATGTGCTCAAACTGTCGCAAGCCCCGAGAAATCGATCGAAGTAACGGAGACTCTGCCTTTTGGACGTGCGAAAAGTGTCGCCAGACGGTAACGCCCTGCGCGGTATGTGGACATAGGGATGCGGAAATCGCCAGCTCGATGCCCACCGAAGTCGTCGACATTCCTAGCATCGATTCCTGGATGACAGAGTGGTGGTACTGTCCTAGTTGTTGCCATGGCGGCCACGCATCGTGCATGCAAACCTGGCACGCCGCCCTCCGTCCTTCCGAGGCAACATCGTCGTCCACCGTATACAGCGACGGATGCTGTCCCGTCGACGGCTGCGGGCATGCATGTCTGCCTGGAAAATACAGGGGCGAAACGGCGACCGCCCGAGCAAACGAGCTTAGCCACGCCGTGGTGGATGGCAGTCGCATGCGGGACGGAATCGCGGGGGTCAGCACCAGCAGGAGGTCCAGCCCAGGGCGAACTGGTCCAAGTAGCATGGGCGTGGATCGCAGTATCAGGAGCGATGCCAACGACGTGCTGCAGAGCAAAGCTGTTGGAATGGCGAGGGAAGCGCTGAATAAGAGCAGTGGAGGAGGCATCCTGAGTTCAAGTCCTGGGCGGACCATGACTGGTGAGAGGGAGAGGAGGAAGAGCGTCAAGTTTGCTAGGACGGAGCGTTGAAATCTGAGGCGGGTGGATGATGCCTTCGTTTCTGGGGGTAACTTTATCAGCTTTTGCATTGTTTTCTTTACTTTCAGCATGGTGTTCTGGGAGAACTATTGGGTTTGCTGTTGGGCAAAAGGGGGTTTTGTCTATTTAGGAGCTGTCACAGCAAGATATCAGGGGAAAGGCAATAAGATGTAGTGTTATAACGGGTACAACTCATGAAATTTTGAACAGTCAATAAACGAATACCAATGTGATGAGAATAATCCATTAAGCTCTATTTAATCGCTTTATTGGTACGCTGAACATATAAGATACACGGTTATTGTCATCGCTGTGAAGGATATCTCAATCCTCCCTCCCTTTTTAGAGACACCGATAATAAGTGCCTCAGACCTCCTTTTATGCTTCAACCCGCAATATTCTCTCGAAGGCCCTTCGTCCTCAGCGTGAACTTCGCATCGCCAGAAGCAAACGGCAAGCCCAAGTCTCTATCCGGACTCCACGCCCCATCAGCCACATCGCCTCCCGCACCATTACTATTACCATTACCATTGCCGTTGCCATGCGCACTATTACTCTTCGCAATGGCGTTTCTCAGAGCATCAGCATGCTGGGTCGTAAGGTCACTATCCGAGCTCCCACGCCTACTGCCCGCAGCACTACTGCTCTCCCCATCCATCAGCGACGGCACAGCCGAGAGCCTCCCCTTAAGCCTCCCTGCCCAAAGGCCCCTGACGCCGCCCTTTTTCCGCGCAGGAACCTCTTCCGAGCCGGCGCTGCAAACGTATAAGAGGTACTTAAGATTTGGAAGCGTTTGTCGAATGTCGACGACTTTGAGGCCCTGGGAGGTGCATAGAGTTTCAATGTCTTTGTTGAGGAGAAACCAGGCGTATTCGAAGCGCCACTGCAGGGCAGTTGATCCTCCCCTGGGAAGATAGAGAGGAAATTCTCTACGAGAGCCGCTTTTGTCCGAGAGAAGAGAGATGTCATCCTTTGCGTAGGAGCGAGAGCCATAATGATACAGCGGATAAGGCAGCGCATGACCCAGGTAAAGCTGCAAATGGCGTGTGACTAGCGCAACCAGCCCCAACCCAGCTGAGAGAACGTCTTCGTTGAGGGTCCTGGCAGTGGCGGCGTCGTATATCGAGTTTGGTAGCGGCACGTCACAGATCTGGAAAGAAAGCGGTGGCGCATTGGGTATGGGTGTAATGGGGAAGATGTCGGCCAGCTCGGAGCAGATACGGCGACGCTGGCCTCGTATTTGCTGTTGCGTCTGTTCCAGTAGCTGCTTGGAGGCCACCAGCGTCTCGCGGTTGTTTCTAATATCTTCATCTACCTTTTCCTGGAGCTCTCTGCCTGTAGCAATGGCAGCACTCCGCTTACGCAACGACTCTTGTAATTCGTCTCTTCTCGCCAGTGTAAGTTTATTTGTGCGCTGCTGTATGGCGACATACTTTTGGGCCAGAGCAACCTCTTGCTCGGCCACGTCCGGCGGATCGGTAGTAGAGCTGTTTAGTATCTCGTTAATCTGTTCCATAATTCGTTGCTGAGTCTGGATGGCGTCTTCAATGGAGCTCTCGAGGTTGGCCAACTTCATCAATGCATTATATGACGAGGTTGCAACGGGAGGGGCGTTTCTCGGCTCGGATTGTCTCGTTGGAAAGTCAAAAGAGTAGACGCCGTCTTCGAGGTGGAATATGAGCGCATTCGGGGGGTATTGGCGGTCCAGCAGCGTGCCAATGAAGTTGAGGTTCCTGAGATCAACCAGCTCCTCCAGCAGAAAAGTCCATGTCGTCTGCTTCAGCCGCCTAGCCCATACTCGGATGACGATACGGCACGACCTGGAGACATCGCCTCCCCGGGATGCGAGATCGAAGAATTGGAAGTTGAAATTCTAGAATGGACAAGAAGAAAAAGCAAGTCAGCGTCGGAGCCTTTGCGAGCTTTGTCATGATGCGCAGGATCCGTTTGGCTCATACCGCCGATCTCTCGCGCACTTCGCTGACGTAGACGGGCTCGTCGATGCCGGCCACGTGCAGCGAGAAGAAGACGTCTCCGAGAGTGTCGTCCAGCAGCTCCTTGAGCCGCTTCTGCCTCTGGGCCGGGCTGAGGCTGACGGTGCTGAGACTCGTCCTCCGGGGCGGCTGCGACCTGGACCGTTCGGGCCGCGCCTCGTGTCGCAAGTTGTCCGACGACCGCGAGCCATGCAGCTGCCCGGCCTCCTTGAGCGCGCCCAGCTTGTTCGGGCTCCTGGTCAGGGCGACATCGTCTGAGGTGCGCAGCTGCACGGGGGCAAACGAGAGATTGCGCAGCGAGAGGCCCTTGAGGTGACGAAGCTTGCGGTTCTGCGGTAACAGACGCGGCCGGCGAGGTTCGGAAAGCGAGGACATGGATGCGAGGCTCGAAGCATGTCGTCAAACGATCGGAGACTGGAGTCGGCTCTCGCGACCTGCACGATGGAGTTGCGCCTTACTGGAGCATATCACAGGCTGGGCTTGGATGAGGTTCGTCACTGTTAGGTTACGAATGCACTGCGGGTGAGAATGTAGTGGGAAGAAGCTCCGAGGCCCGGCCATAAGCATAAGATGTAGCGGGCGTGGCATGCCTTGTAGCTCTGCACTGAGAAACTGGGGCAAGGTACAAGCTTGTTGCTTTCTGTAGTACGGCTATTTGCATACCTAATTGATAGTGAGCATAGCAGAACTCGAGCTTCATGGGCTAGCTAAGAGAAGTATGAAGAGGAAGAAAAAGAAAGAAAACTAAAAAGAAAACGAGCAAGTGCGCATCTGTGTCCGTGTACAGAATCAATTCTACTAAAAATAGCCTTGCATTATGCCATGCGAGTGAGAAGCATCCAATTAATATCCTGCATGCTGATGCATATGCTCAAAGCTCTGCTGGCACTTACATCATGCAGTCATGTCTTTCTGTCTTTCTGACCCTGAGTCACTACTACTTGGTAACTATCATTGAAGCACGCATCACCAATGAATTCTAGTGAGCCTCTCAATAGGCATTTATCTTTTCGCAATACGTTCATTTTATTAGCTCATTCTCAGTCTGTAGTCTCCAGCCGCAAAGCAACTCTCGCCCCAGACTTGAATGTAATTTGATGACTTGACGTCTTTTTCTTTATCGCACCAGTCGTATCCTACCCTAGAACAAAAATTCACAATCCGGGAGAGACAGACATGCCCTCCCTGCCGCCCATGATATCCATATCCATGACCTTAGACAATGAGTACCGATGAGAAAAGAAATGGGGAAATTAAAGTAGAAAGATGAAGAAAAGAAGAAGAATCATAAGAATCATAAGCAGGGGTAGGATAACGTGTCGAAACCGAACGATGCGTAGGTAGCATCAGAAGCCTTTCTGCTTGATAAACTCCTCGAGGCCGAGGTCGGCTGTCTGCTTGATCAGATTCACCAGAGGCAGAAACAGGCCGTTAGTTGCAGTACCAGCAGCCGCAGCGTCATTGATGGCCAACAGCTCATCCCACGACTTCCAGTACCATCCGTCGCACTTGTTTGGCTCTAGGATCTATAGACAACCGTTAGCTACCTCATCCAGCATGACATTCCGTCTGATTGATAAGTAGGAAAGGGGGTGAAGAAGGCCATGCTTTCCATCCATAGTTCCTGAGAGTCTTACCTTTGGCTTCTGGCTCGGGTCCTTCATGACGAACATGGCGAAGATTGTAATGTAGTGCTTGCCTTCACTCAGAAACACATCATTCGTAATAGTAAAGACACCCTTTCCTTCGACCTCAAGGCCCGTTTCCTCAAGCGTCTCTCGCGCGCCACAATCCAGGAGCTCCTCCTTGTGCTCCAAGTGTCCGCCAGGGAACTGCCATGTGCCTGTAGGAACCCCTTTCGTTAGCCCTCATGTCAACAAAAAACGCGCAGATATACGCTTTTTATCCCATTCCAAGGCAGACGGGAACACGCTACAGAATTCCATGAGGATGAGGTGAAGAAAAAAGGGGGACACTTACCCTCGCCATGGCTGCCCTTTCGGATGCTGCAGAGGAATTTGCCATCTGCATTTTGGATTACAGCCGTGACACCAACCCTTGGATCTGGAAGTTTGGCTGGCGTTGGAGCTGCTTGATCGGTGGTCTTGTTTATTTCGGTGGTGGATGCGACATCATCTCCTGGAACCTGGGTTGCCGTTTCTGGCTCGCCGGATTCAATCTTGACAATTGGAACTTCAGCCGACATTTTGAATATTCGTCACTGAGAATAATTGAAAGTTGAATAAAATAAAAGACGATAGCGATTCACAGTTGCTTCAATATTGGATATTTTGCATTCAATGCAGCAGACAACGGGGTCTTTAAACTGATGAGCCATACTTGTGCTACAGGGCTTATGTAATGCTTCAACAAGGCGTTTCTCGCGATCAGGCAGCACCAAGTTCCTTTCCTTTCAGGACCGAGCTGCCAATGCGAAAAACTCCACAAAATGCTCGAAGCGGAGAGATATTATCAAAGAAAAGAGTCACTGCCTGGTCGCGTGCCGCCGGCCCGAGCAAACTTCCTTCAAGTTCATACACTTTTCCTTTGAGATAGCCCTAGCCAACAGTCAGGCTTAATTCAGGAGGGGCTGTGCTTCCTGTCTTTGTTCTCTTGTGCCACCAGGTGATTAACTATCCACTTATCTGCTTGCACAGCCTACGAATAACATCGTCGACCGACGGGACTCCTCTTCTTTCAAAAACCCTCAAGGTGCCTCGGATTTCGCGCGCTTGTTTGCTTCTTTGTTCTTCTGCCAACTGGCGGTAGCCCTCAGTCTCGTGACGCCGTTGTCTTGGACCAGAGGCCTTGGCCATGCGACAAGAATGACATGAAAGAAGATGAAGATCAGGAGGCCTACTGGTGCTACCGATTCCAATCCCAGGATGATCAGCGGCTCTGGATGAAACGAGGCAACAGCTTCAGCAGACGTGGCATAAGACAAAGGAAAGGCGCTGCACACATCCCTATACTACGAGTACTAAGATCAAAGAGATTCTGGCGAATACTGCTCGAAACAACACTGGCAAGGCATTTCGCCTCCCCCCTTACTTATTTCCTCTCACCCTCAGGCCAATGGCCTTTGACAGGAGCAAGTCCTCCAATGTTAATTGTCTCGGCCAGTCATTCAGTGAGACACGCTGGCCCTGGCGGAGCAAGGAATTCGTGCTGTCTCAGGGCCACATTATGAGAAGCAAGGGAGGCCAACTTGCCAGGGCTATGCGTTGTCAACTTGTGAGTGGTATTCCCTCTCACCGTCTCTCTCCAAGGTGTCGCTGCATCTGCAGGCAGAGTTGATGTGACGTAGTCTGTGTTTTGCGTAGGTGAGCCTGCATATATGGAAGACCATCCTATTATTCCATCAGCCTCAATAACCAGCCTCAATTCAATTCTGGACTCAGAGCTACAGCCCATTATGTTAGAGACAATATTTGCATAGAAGCCCATTGGGAAAATAATTTACGTTACTTGAAGCATAAATGGAATAATTGCTACTTGTCAAACCTGCTACTGGCCAGAGGACATCCCTACAAGGCAGTCTGTTGTCTATAAACACTCGGCGATAGGAATGGTGCCGCAGAACGGAGTACTCGAACGGAGTACTCCTTCTGATCTTCATACGAGTACGCCTGGAGATCTTAAGCACAGGAACAAAACGTCCGTACTGCATAAGTAAAAAACTAAGTGTCTAATCTAGAGCTGTTCAAAAACGGGTTGAGATCAGCTTGCTCCATACTGCGAGCATGCCCTTTCTTTTCCCCATTGAAAGCCAGCCCACGTACCTTTGAGGATAAAACAAAACGTTTATCAATAGTCAAAACGCCAACTAACGCGAGCGAGGCAAATCGAGACAGGCGCTAGAATAGGAACACTGTATCGATACCATGGCCTCTGAAATGGATCATCTCCATTGGTACCTGAAACATCGAACGTTTTTTCCCCATAGTGCATACTAGTATTCGTGCAGCACCGAGAGCCCGAGACATCCAGGGGAATGCAGGCAAAGGATGCTCCCGTCGTAGGGGAAAGGGCGGGCAGTTAGAAGGGCCTTACCGCTGCCGATCAAGGTCCATGAACGGGAGGAGCCCTTAGCGGAAGACTCCCGGTGGGCTGATATTCAACCGTTATGCTCTAGTCAAGGGACGAGTATTCACCTAGGTAGTCTGGGGTCGGTCTTTACTCCTCTTGGAGGAGAGGTACTGCTATGACAATCAGGAGTTGCCTTCCCTTTTCCTTTTTTGGAGAGAATCAGGGGCGGTGGTTGGGCAAATATGTTGTCAGCTTGAATTCAAATATGCTGGAATTGGGTGTGAGCCTTGCCATATTAGAAAGTAATTATAACCAAGTTGTAAGTTTTGAACTGGCTGTGCATCACCGTCTGCGAATGAAGCGGTATGTGGAGGTGTATAGGGGAAGGGGAAAACCACCAGAGGGAACTGGAAAATGGATAGTTCCCCGCAAATCGATATGCCAAGAACGGTCTCTAGAGAAGGCCGTATTGGCAACTTCTTGCAATCAAGCTTACCTGCACGTACTCGTACGAGTATATGCAAAGCCTTGCCAGGGGTAAACGTTCAATTCGCACCAATAAAGGGCAAGAGTCTGAAACCTCAAACCTAGTTTCGTAAAATGTCTTAACGTCCATCGAACATGGCAACCCTGAAGAGGAAGCAGCAAAAATGCTTCATTTAAAGTTGGAATGCATCGCCTTTCGTGTTGACGCTTGCTGGTCGGACCAAGGTCGCCATTGGTTGATGGCTGGGATATCTCGACAGTCAGGACATTTGCGCGTGTGCTTAAATACACATACTTTTCTCTACTCTCGGCTGGTCGGCTTCATAGTGCTCTTGAATCCCAACACTCATTCATCTCTTTTGTTTCATCACAATCGTTTTATCATTCGTTCGCTCACAACAACATGTCGCGGTCTTTTCGCCGCGGCCTCCTGGCGGCGGCAGCTGTCTGGGCGACATCGGCGGCCGCTGGCAGCGAATGGAATCAGGAGCACGACAATGACAACAAGTGGCTCGCCTCGACCGTCGTTGTCACGAGCACCGTCATGGTTGACTTGAACGACATCAACGAGAAGTGCCTCCGAGGAGAATTTGTCTGCGGTCCCACTCCGCCGCCTACTGCCGACCCAGAGCACTGTCCTGAGTGTGAGAAATGGCACTCGGATCCCAAGGATCCCAAGGCTGCTTGGGATTCTGTAGACATATACCACGGGCTGTGGGGAGGTTGCTCTGGTGATCATCACTGTCCAAATACGTGCAGCTGTAGCTCCAACGCCATCTGCGAACACTCCTCTGATGCTGAAGGGCCCGAGTGCAAGAGTAGCACGGAATGCTCGCCCGGTTACATGTGCAATTCTTACGGCTACTGTCAGCCTCAACCTGGCCCTCGATGTCACGAGAAGGCTTGTGTAGTCGATGATGGACCCGAGTGTACTACGAACAAGGACTGCTCCCACGGGGAGGTTTGCAATCATCACGGTTTCTGTCAAAAGGTTGTTTTCCCCGACTGTGAGAAGAACTGGGACTGCAAGCACGGCCAAATCTGCACCAACAGAGGCATTTGCAAGACAGTCGACGAACCACAGTGCACTTGCGATTCGGACTGCAAGGATGGGCAAATCTGCAACTCACAGAGAGTCTGCCAAGACGTCGAGTGCCCCAAGTGCCAGTGGGAGAAGGAGTGCCACGAGGGCGAATCCTGCAACGACAGCTTCTGCAAGCCCAAGGAAAACAAGTGCAAGGACAAGGACGACTGCGAAGACGATGAAGTCTGTGACTGGGAAGGCAAGTGCCGCCGAGGCAAGCAATTCCGATGCAGAGTCGACTCGGAGTGCAAGTGGGGACAGATTTGTGATATTCATGGTAGTTGCCAGAAGCGCCCGGTTGGTCACATTTGCAGTTCAGACCGCGACTGCAAGTCAGACGATTTTTGCAATGCATTTGGATACTGTGAAAACAAGCCTGAGGAAAGGTGCGAATCGGACAGCGTGTGTCTTCCTGGAGAGATTTGCTCAAGTGGCAGGTGTCTTCCCAAGATTGGCTGCTCGAGGGACAGAGACTGTCGTCACGGTGAAACCTGTGAGAACAGCTTTTGTGTTTTCAGGAGGTTCTGTGCCATCGATTCGGACTGCAATGGCCTCCTCAACGAAGTTTGCAGGGACCACCAGTGCGAGCAGGAGAGGGTTTGCACATTCAATCTCGATTGTGACCAAGGAGAAATTTGCGTGCCGAGGACTCAGCGCCTGACGGCCTTGGTCGCGAGAGCAAACGAGGCTCGACAGGTACAGGATGGTGTATGCGTCAGGCCCGAATGCAATGTCAACGGAGACTGCACAAGGCGTGGTGAATTCTGCAGGGACCACCAGTGTGTTGAGGAAGAATGCACAATCGACAGAGACTGTGACGATGGTACACAGACCTGCAGAAATCACGAATGTTTGACCAGATGCGAAAACCAGGCGGGCTGCAACAATAACGAAACTTGCGAACTTGGTGTGTGTATCAGGAGGAGGTTTTGCCTCAACGCTGCAAGAGACTGCGAGCTAGGTCAAATTTGCCTAGACAACTATTGCGAGGACCCTCAGGAAGAATGCACAATCGACAGAGACTGTAACGATGTCACGTTGGCCTGCAGAGACGGCCAATGTTTGACGAGATGTATAAACCAGGCGGGCTGCGACAATAACGAGACTTGTGAACTTGGGGTGTGCATCAGGAGGAGGTTTTGCGTCAACGCCGCAAGAGACTGCAACCTGGGCGAAATTTGCTTGGGTGGCTACTGCCAGGAACCTCTTCAGGATGAATGCACAGTTGATGCAGATTGTGGCGATGTCACGTTGGCCTGCAGAGACGGCCAATGTTTGACAAGGTGTATAAACGAGCTGGGCTGCAACAATAACGAGGATTGTGAACTTGGTGTGTGCATCAGGAGGAGGTTGTGTGTTAACGCCGCAAGAGACTGCAACCTGGGCGAACTTTGCTTAGATGGCTACTGCCAGGAGGATGAATGCACAGTTGATGGAGACTGTAACGTTCTCACGGAGGCCTGCAGAGATCACCAATGTCTGACAAGGTGTGACGACCAAACGGATTGTAACATCCTTACCGAAACTTGCGAACTTGGGTTGTGCCTTAGGAAAAGGTTTTGCGCCATCGCCGCAAGAGACTGCAACCTGGGCGAAATTTGCGAAGACGGCTTCTGCCAGGACCCTCTTCAGAATCCAGAATGCACAGTTGATGCAGATTGCGGCGATGCCACGTTGGCCTGCGTAGATAGCCAATGTTTAACCAGGTGTGACGACCAGACGGATTGCAACAACAATGAAACTTGCAATGGTACGGTCTGCATCAGGAGGAGGTTTTGCGTCAACACCGCAACCGACTGCGGGCTAGGTGAAATTTGCTTAAACAACTTTTGTCAGGCACCCAACACGTGCGGCGCCACCACATGCGAGCCCGACGAGAGATGCATTAACGACAGGTGTGTGGGGAGGTGCGGCGGCGTTTTCTGCACAGGAGACGACATCTGCGTCAACGATACGTGCGTAAGGAACCGCACGTGTGGTTTGACGGCTTGCGATGCCGATGAGATATGTGTCAACAATAGGTGTCTGCAGACGTGCGGTGCTACTGTCTGTGACGATTCAGAGCTTTGCGTTGGTCTTGAATGCCAGCCAAGATGTGGCTTGACAGTTTGCCAGAACAATGAGGTCTGCGTGGGCAACACGTGCCAGGCAACGTGCGGCAATGACGTCTGTCTGCCCACCGAGACTTGTGTAGCCAACCAGTGTAACGAGAACTGCGGACTTGCTGTTTGCGGACCTGATGAGACATGCAACGACCTCCTCCAATGTGTTCTGAAGCCCCTGTGCGGTCTCGTTGTCTGCGAGAATGACGAACTTTGCGAGGACGGCACATGTCAGCCGAGGTGCGGCGATATCGTCTGCCAGGCCGATGAGGTTTGCAATAACATAAGGTGTCTACAGAGATGCGGAGGCATCACCTGTGGGGACAATGAGGTTTGCAATAACGACGACGTATGCGTCGAGACATGCGGATTAGGCACCTGCCAAGCTAACCAGATTTGCTTGAACGATGCTTGTGTCCAGAGGTGCGGCCTTGGCGTCTGCGACGACACAGAGACCTGTGTGCTTGGCCAGTGCCTCGAGACGTGTGGTTTAACAACTTGCAATGCCAACCAGACCTGTATCCTCGGCCAATGCCTCGAGACATGTGGGCTGACAACTTGCAATGCTAACCAGACCTGTGTCCTTGGCGAATGCCTCCAGACATGTGGTTTGACAACTTGCAATGCTGACGAGACCTGTGTCTTGGCGAATGCCTCCAGACCTGTGGATTGACAA
>PNRQ01000124.1:0-106548 GCA_003439915.1 Trichoderma atrobrunneum | reverse complement strand
TACCAAGAAGCAGCATGGGAGGGCTGGAGTTGGTGATAATTGGTTGAATACTTGGCTGCACAAGAGTTCGAGATGGAGGCAAATCGCCTTGATCAAGACTCCAAAATCGAGTTGGCGATCCGAAAATTTAGACTCGATGGAGAGAAAAGGGAGCTGAAAACACCAAGAGAATCAAGTTGGTGATAATTTTGGTGAAATTTAGCTGCATAAAAATTTGAGATGGAGTCAAACCGCCTTGATCAAGACTCCAAAATCGAGTCGACAACTCGAAAAATTGGATTCAACGGCAAGAAAAGGAAGTTGAAAACACCAAGAGAGTCAAGTTGGTGATGATTTTGGGAGTTGAAAACTCGAAAATCTGAGCTCAATGGCAAGAAAAGGGAGTTGAAAACATCAAAGAAGGTGTTGATGATCCAAGTTGGCGATAATTTTGGCTGTTGACAACTCAAAAATTTAGACTCAATCGCAAGAAAAGGGTGCTGAAAACACCAAGGGAGAGCTCAACAACCTCCAGTTGGCGATGATTTTGGTCCTGAACAGCGTCGAAAATATCCAAGATGAGGGCAAATCGCCTTGATGGGGGCACCAAACTCGGCCTGCCAAGGTCCAAACCGACCTTGTTTGGTTCAAATCGTGTCTCGAGCTGAAGATTTCGAGGGATGAAAACACCAAAAACTTAGATGAAAACATCGCGAACTTAGGGTTTAGCATCCGATTTGGCGATGATCGAGCTCAAGAGACACCATGATCAAGCGAAGTAACCTTGATGAGGTGGTCAAAATCGAGTTGTCAACGCCCAACTTTGCCATGATCAACCCAAATCCCATCCAGAATGTGGCAGCATCGGAGGGTAACAACACCGGATTTCTGATCCAAGCTGTAAAACTTGGTGACACTGGCGATAATTTTCTCACATCTTGAAGTCACAATGGTCGACTTTCGGCTTGATGAGACTGCAGTTCTCCCAGTCCTGGCTCTGGGCTTGGTCCAAGTTTGGCGGACTGCAACTCATTACAGGAATCGAGCACCGCGCTATAAGAAACCGTGTCCCCGGTAGTAGAAACTCTTATAGCGTGTAACTGCATAGAATTGTTCGGTACAAGGATCGTGCACCCATCTTGAAGAATCTCGATTTCGGCTTTCGAGATCCCAAGCCGGATGGATGAGGGAGGAGAAGAGCCGCTGCAGGCTTCGTAGATGTGCTGCTCGTGATATCTCTGTAGGCATGATTCGAAAGCATCATACTGTTGAAGTCGATGATTTCAGTTACACTCATCGTAGTCTTTTTTCGTGCGTATATGGAAATGGTGGCCGGGACTCGTGCTGTTGTAAGTTGTAGGATGTAGGATGGAGGATGTAGGTTGTCATGAAGAAGCGCAATTAGGGAAGTGCGTTGCATCTATATAGTGACGACATGGGCAAAAGTGAAATGGAGGAAACAAGAGTCAAAGGAGTTCATTATACAAACCTCTATTGATGCTATTCAAGTTGCATATTGTAGCTGTGGATAATGTGAATCCTTCGAGCTCTCTGCGGGGTTGGTGAGATTTGATGAACCGTGACAATGAAATGGCACCCACCAGCGCCATTCAACAAGAACCTGCGCATTTTTCAGTTCACATCTTGCTCAAATTAATACAAAAAGGCAAAATAATTATATCTCCCATAGCCAAGCCATGATATCATCCTTGAATCAAGTGTGCGGGCAGTGCAGAGGACTCTTTGAGCATGCGGCCCATCTCCTCACTTCCGAATCAGAAGATGGCAAAATATCAGATGATGTTGCAATAGAGTTCACCGAGGAACACCATTCAATACTCATTGCAAACAACAATACCAAATCGTGCCACATGTGTTCACTGATTGCTCACGTCTTCCCTCACATCTTGGAAGCCTATGATCCCCATAGCCCCATCCAATGGGTAATGTGGGGAGACAAAGACGATCAGCTGCTTGATCTTGGCTTTCAAATACGCAAGTACGACTTTATCCAAGATTTACGGATTCAGATCAGTACGAGATCCATTTTCTCAATGCCGAATCAGAGGTGGGGACTGACTCGCTTCAGGTGCCAAAGCAGCCGTGAGCTTGCATCCTACTCCAACTACTTGGTCCTTTGAAGCTCTACAAACAGTTCAAGCATGGCTGCAGAATTGTACCTCGACCACAACCACCCACAGGCAGTGCGAAAGGCCTCCGATGAAGAGGCAGTTGCCACTAAGACTGGTAGATGTAATGCCAGATCAGCCACCTCACATTTACTCTGGCAGCACACTCACACGCGAGGAATTCCAAGCATTAGATATCGATGTAGCGCCGCCAGTACGAATCATCTCTACCAAATCTCTTCCGTTGGATATTCGATACATGACACTGAGCCACCGATGGGGAAATTCGCCAAGCATTATACTCAACTCGACGACGGCGCCGACTCTTTTGAACAGCAATATCCCATTAAACCTGCTCGAGTCTTCAAATGCAAAGCTCTTCAGGCATGCGATGTACGTCACCAGAAGTCTGGGCATCCGATATCTCTGGATCGACTCGATGTGCATCATGCAAGATGACGGCTCCGAGAAAGCAAAAGAGATTGCCCTAATGGGAGAAATCTACTACAACTCGTCGCTCAACGTATCGGCTACTGATTCCACGAGCGGAGCTGACGGATTAATATTCAACAGAGATGTCTTGAAGACTTCTCCATGTCAATTCAGTGTGCAACTTCCAGGAGCCAACGAAACTCTTGACCTGATTGCTTTCCACAATAAAATACTGGTCGAATCCGACGAAGGTGAATTGAACAGGCGAGGATGGGTCTTGCAAGAGCGGATATTGTCACCACGAGTACTTCATTTCACCAAGCATCAGGTATTCTGGGAATGCAATTCTCTCTTGGCATCAGACATCCGACCCGAGGGGGAGCCTATAGATCCGACCTCCGCTGGCGATATGAGAGGCATATTGAGCGCCTCTTCCTCAGCTGTTTTACCAGATGATACGATGACTGCTCTTTGGTATGACGTCGTGCGCCAATATTCTGCAACGTCCTTGAGCTTCGCTGGAGATCGACTACTTGCAGTGTCGGCCCTTGCTGAAAGATATTCGATCCTCAGTTTGCAGTCGCCAAAAGAATACGTCGCAGGCATATGGATGGCGCATCTCCCGCTGGCTCTAGTCTGGCGCAGGATTCCCCAAACAGAAGCCTCATCGATGCCATTGCAGAACATGAATCAAGAACAAATTGCACCAACATGGTCTTGGGCCGCTTTAACGTGTGCAGTCGAGTCTGCCGACATGGATTACCTGCATCCAAATATAGCAGTGGTGGAAATAGGCGGTATTCAGCGAAGATCTGCTAGTCAGTTCGATGGAGTCACAAGTTGTTGGCTACGTGTTCGAGGCCAGATGTGCAAAGTTGAGCAGGGCGCTAAAGCTGCCAGCATCGAAATGGCTTGGGATAAGCCCACGGCAGGTGATGGAGGCGGTGCTTCCAGATTATTCTTGCTATATGTTGCCTATCGCTCCTTTAAAAGTCGAAGGGATATGAGAGGCTTGGTACTTCGAAGAACGAATAAGAGAGGCCAGTATATTCGAGTGGGCGCGTTTTCAACAAGCAACTTTGACATTGAAGGGACGTATATAGGAGAAGCATTTACGGGAAACACACATAATCTCGAAGAGGATGATTTCTTGGAGTTTACAAAGAGTCAAGGATACACTGTCGAGATAATATAGACCGCCTGAGCCACTACTCTAGCAGCTCTCTAGTCGAATGCAGTTTAGGGAATTCTGATTCACCACCCCATTTTCCTCATGAAGAAGTTGGAGTGGATACTGTGGATCGTTGGCCGCGGAGATGAAGTCTTCGCTTGAGAATATACGCACACGTTGGCCCGTGTAATACCGGATAGGGCAGTAGTTGTCTCAGTCAACGTAAGCAGCAGGGGATAGCTTACCACATCATGAGCCTTCGCAGTCCTCGTTAAACTCGCTTAGAGACAACTATCTTGGTGCTATGGAGACTTTGTTCACATCGTATTCCACACTGAATGAACTACAATGCGTCTATTAGTCTCAGCAAGATGTGTCAGATACAATATGCGTATGACCCAGTTGTACGCTGGAGAAGGACAAGTTCTTGTGAGGATTCATTCAAAAACACTCTTGCAAACATGTGAGCAATTCTCATTCATGGAATTGCTTCTGTTCATTTGCCGAAGATCAATAGTTACAAATCCTGAGTAATGGATGCATAAGTGCAAGGAAATAAGCACTTGTATAGCGGGGAGCCCCGTTGTTCCACGAAGCCCCTGAAGACCTCGTCTATCACAACAACTACGACAACTCAATAGTATCACAGCTTATGGGGCCTGTTCAAGAATCGATAGTTTGGACTTGTCATGATGATCGGCAACAGTTGCTAGAGCTGCGGAGAATTGCGGACTGTTGGGCGGTGTTATGGGCTGTTTTGCCGTGACTGTTGATACTCCGTATTTTTCACAACTTCAAGATGGCCACCAGCTACGATCATGGCTTTACGGCAAGCCATTGTACAAAACAACGCTCATCACGTAAAGCAGCCAATGTTCCTATGGTCCAAATGTACTCACAGACTTCTAGGAGGTCACTGAACTGTGACCTGAAACCAATGGTGCAATTAATGAACTCTGTACCAACGTTCTCAACTTCCTTTCACGGATCGCCTTGGGCCAGTTCAGTTCGTATACATGACAAATCTGGATGCAAGCGGACCGGATATTCGGTACACCTGCAGCACTACGCAGTAGTCAATCACGACCTCACATGCCGTCCCGAAGGAAAACAAAAGCTCCGACGCAATATTAGGGGCTAAAATTATCTTGCATAAAAGTAGAACCAAATACAAATAAGAGCGTATAGCTCTTCTGGTATCTCAAACTACATACACTTCTATTCTCGACATGTCCATCTCTAAATCTTGGCCGCTGCAATAATCGGTCCTCCAAGACCACCGTCCGTGATGATGATGGCCGCACCCTGATCAGGTGCCAAGGCACTTCGCGGCGTGGGCAGATACCAAGTTGCGTTTCCGCCAACCCAATCGCCAATCTTTGTGACTGAGGTCACGACGTTGCGGTGGTTAATCTTCTTGCCCTTGTTGACTCCCTTGCCGACCTTGACGGTCTGGTCGGTGTTGGCATAGACGACGAGAGAGACTTCGTGTGGGTTTGCCTCTTGCTTGTCGGTATCGACACGGACTTCGGTATCGTTGGAATCCACGTAGATGTGCCAGTCGCGGGCCTTCTGGATCTCTCTGCCCTGCTGGATGATTTGCTGAATCTCTTCCTTGGTTCGGCCACTGCCGTCGGCAACGCCATTGACTACGACTTGAGGAGTGAACAAGCTCGTGCGATTCCAGCGTTTGGCGTATGCACGCTGACGGGCGTCGTTGGTGAGGCTTGAGAAGGTGTCCTTCCATCCCGTGTGGTCAAATAGGGTGACGGGATAGCTCAAGAGGAGCACATTAGGGTCTGCAGTAGCGGCATGGATACCAGGAAGAGCAGGAGGACATGACTGGCATGACTGCGACTGGAATAGCTCCGCAATGGCGAGAGGCTCAAAGTTGATAAAGCAAGCGTCCGTGTGCACATGGTCGGGATGCTCGCCAACAGGGTTTCCATCCGCATCTAGGTTCACGGCACAGACCAGCGGGGGCTGCTTCTTGCGCCGGAAGAGCTTGCGGAGAATGGAAGCCATTGTTGTTAAGTTGAAAGAGTTGTTGTGTTGTATGAGGGAATCAAAGGATCAAAGAGGGTTGCGAACAGATAGTTGTCATTCGAGTTAGGTTTGCAAGACTGACTCAATGGAGGACAATGAAGCTAAGTTTTTCCGTTCAAGAGGGATAAGTTCCCCCTATTTATGCCTGTCGGCGTTCATGTTTGGTGCGACTCGTAGGGAATCTTCTGGCGCAGTTCAAAACACATGCCAAATACTCAACTCCTGATTCCAGACTATATCATGTTCGCCCAGTATTCTGCGCCACAGGCCCCTAAATTTAGTTCGCGAATAAGCACGTAGATACAACGACCAGGGTGGGCGAACCTGGAATCCCACATGATAGGAGGCATAATTGGTTTCTGGGATCGCGGGTAATATATGCAAGCCCGTGGGGCCTGGTTCAGCTGTAAGCGCTTGGTGTTCATGGGTTTGGAATCATGCACACTATCTTGTTGGGTGGAGCCTGTGACGCTGAACCGAACAGTTTCTCACTGGCACTAACAGAATAGAGCATATGCTCTTTATTCCAGATGCTTGTATCAAGTTCCTCATTCGTCATGCCTCTAGGAGTCGTTCGCCATGTGCCTTGTCTGTATGCTTGCCTACTCCCCACAAGGCTGAAACTCCATCTTTCCAGGAACCCTAGGCGACAGAAGAATGTGTAATCAACACATAATACGCGACGGCTCAAAATCCTAGTCTTGAGCTCCCCATATGGCCTCTTCATGCAGCCAGTCAATGACTTCATCATCGCCAAGGGCACTATTGCTGGTAATGATGCCCCCGGAGGGATCCATGTTTGGGCCTGGGTCGTTGTAAACCTTTACTTTCCTAGTATGACCCGCGCCGACTTCCAAGATTGTTCCTCCAAAGTACTCGTTTTCTTCAACGCATTGCAGCATTGCTTGTGCTACCTCTTGCGGAGTTACCCACGCATCTTGGGCAGCGTCAACATTCATCAGCTTCTCTGGATGCTCGGTCCAAAGAGGAGTACGAACAACTCCAGGCGCAACACCATTTACGCGCACTCCGAATCGAGGCTCTAGCTGTGTGAGGCAGCGAATGAAGCCAGTAATACCAAACTTGGATGCGCCGTACAGCGGGGCTCTAAACACAGGAATCTGCCCAGCAACCGAAGAGATGTGAACGACTCTCTTTGGGTTGCTGAGTGATACTTTTGGCGGAGCACTGTTGAACTTGGAACCTTTGGCGGGCGGGCGAGGATATAGCCAATGAGATATTGCCATCTGGGTTGCACGAATGGGATGCGTCAAATTGATATCCAGCAGCTTGTAGTGATCTTGCTCGAGTGCGTCCCTACTTTCGCTGGACCCGGGCGGATGCCAGAAATTGGACCAGTGAGGCTCGTATACTCCGGCTCCCGGGCACACGATATCGAAATCTCCATAAGTTTCAAGGGCAAAGCTAAACATCTTAGAAAGGTCGGACCACGAGGTTACGTCCGTCCGGATGAAGGAAGCCTGGCTCTGGTATTTGGCAATGACATCTTTTGCCTCTGGTCGCAGCTCTAGGTCGGCAAAGACGACATTGCAGTTCCGCGAGAGAAGTAGTTCCGCAAAAGCAAGATTAATACCTAAAATGAATCGCATGGTAAGTCAAAGCATTGTTCTGCTGTTCAGCCACTAAGTTAGCAAGTGAGAGACAAACCAGAACCGGCGCCAGTGATGATGGCTGTTTTCCCAGAGACAGAAAACGGCTGAATTAACGCCATTGATACAGTTTCGAATGCAATGCACAAATATTGCAGGTAATTCTTGTTCGCGTTGTGATTAAGCTGATATAGAAATGAGAAGAGCATCGTTCGAATTCATTTATACATTATGGACATGAGAGTGCGGAGAAGCATCATGTGCAACCCAATGAGGTGGATTTCACACCTCCAATAGCGACCGTCCCCGCTGCAGTTGAACGATATCATACGTGCGGATAAATAAAAGAGTTGCATTAGGTATTTCCAACATGCAGCGCTCGGCTCTGATACCATCAAGCGCTCGGCTCGCATACCGAATTTGTGAAGCTCCATTGCGGAACTCGATACAGCGACATCGGCTTGAGGTTAGCAGTTCGGGAAACCCGGTAGTGGAAATCCGGATTCCCACACGTCCAACTCAACTGCGAGATCGAAAGGATCATTTCCAACCTAGCGGACGATTAGCGCCGGCATATTGATTACCCAAATTTTGAACTTACATCGGGGTAGCTGCTGTCGAGCCACACTGCAGTCGGAAGAGCGCTTGCATCTGGAGGAGGTGGTGGGCAGGCATTAGAGGCCTGTGATGCACGTGGCCGTAAGTTTGTGTCCGTGATGAAGGGTGACGTGCCAAAAGGAGAAATGAAAAGAAACGCGTTTGATGCGACACTTACAGCGGTTTGATTGACAATGTCTTGGGTAATCGCCTGCTGTTGAGCGAGATCAGCAGGCTGATGCATCCATACATTCTTATAGTACAAGTCCAGAAATCTGCGTGCGCATGATGACTTTGCATTTTGTCGAGATTCTTTTCCCAGATGTATCTTGATGAGCATAATTGCTGTGCACATGATGAAAAAGGTCCAAGGATCAGAGAAGCGCAGGTACTTGTCTTCGATAACAGGGAGGCATTGCTCTAGCAAATCGACAGTGGACAGTGCATTGGTCATGACGATGCTACTGGATCCTGTTTAAAGTCAGTATGAGATTTAGAAGGAAATGGCTCGCAACAGGATGGAAAAGACGAACCTTCTGGTTGTAATAGAGTAAGGCGCGTTATATGGAGTGAAGCAAGCGCAAGATCTTCGCGCAGCTGTGCCAAGCTCTGAATTCCTAGGTTTGTAAGCTGGATACTAGAAACCAGTATTTCTCGTGATGTCTGGTAGCAAATGTTCTCCGAAAGTGGATAGCCGCCGCCTTCCCTGTCAATGTATGGCCGGTGGATGGCCAATAGGCATTCCTTGAGTTGAAACTCTAGTATTATGTACGACAAGAAAAGGTTTGCATCACTTTTGTTATCGGTTCTGCTGCTGTTCCAAGGGGGTAGGTCATTGATCGCTTTCGTGATTTCGTGAGTGTAGCGCAAAACATCGTCGTAACTTAGAGCTCTGAAGAATCCAGATCCGAATAATCGTCGTGATATCTCGAGGCGTAGCTCCCAGCTGCGGAAGGTATGGAACTGGTAAGAAGACGTTGTATAGTAATCAGAGGATCTTGACATGGGAGTCTGCTTGGTAGTGTCGTCGAAGTCTTCATCAGCGAGGTTGAGGGGCGCTGAGACACTGCACTCGACGCTGTGGAGAAGAGTGGGTAGGCCACATTCAAAAGAGTTCTGGAGCTCTAACTCGCGAATGGTGTACCAGATGCGTTTCTTCATCTCCCTTATGAAAAATGCGTCTGCCATGGAAGGATTGCGATTCAATCCATCCATAATGGCGTCTTGGACCAAAGAGCCAGTGTCTTTCCAGAATCTCTTCTTTCCGACAATGTTCATCCGTTTGGCGATGTACATTAAAATGCCGACTTGATAATGCACAAGTTTGCGATGTTTTGTACTTTGCAGTCTTAACCAATCATCAATTGAAGAAATCCACTGCTCAGCCATGTTTCTATAGGCGGCAGGGACCGGTGTAGCACCCACAAGGTGGGAAGAGGCACAGATTGACACCGTAATCATGGACAGTATCATTGCTGCCATTGTTGGGTACCGAGGCTTACCAGGAGTCCAAAAGTTGATATACTCCCTGTTGAATGTTGGGACATGGACAACACGATGGAGCTGCTCGAAGTGATCGAGGTATATGGCGATTAGCACATCTGTGTCACCTTTTGGTGGCAACAGAGTTTCTATCAATGGCTGCTCTTGGGCTGCCATCTTCATTCTCCAGCCATCATCTTTACCAGCTTTGTTCTTCTTGATGTAGATTCCGTAGGGCTTAAGCCATTGATCAGCGATTTCCTTGATGAATGGAAACAACTGCGGAATCTATTGCATGAAATTAGTGATCCAAGATGCCTGCTTAGATGGAACCAGACACGGAATTTACCTCTGAGAAGAATCGCAGCAGAGTATGTCGTCTGTAGTATCCCCGTGGGGATTTCTCTCTTGGATCAGGTGGGCCATCGTTGGTATTGATGGGATTCCGACTGATGGCAATGGCGTCCTTGGCATCCACTTCACTTCTTTTGGGAATCTCATTGTCATTGACATCTTCGGTAAAGAGATCTCTACCTTGCTGAGGAGTAGGCTTTGAGAGCAGTTCTCTCAACTGAAAAATCTCAGTTCGAAGGTTCTGAAGCTCGGCCTGGTCGGATTTAATCTGCTCCAACTGAGCGCCATGATTGATTGGTAACAGCAGAGGCCTCGGGTTAGTTTCGAATTCGCACTGGTCTGCTCTTCCCGTCCTCACGCAGCGACGGCAAGGTCGGCCTCTGTCACAAGAGAGCTATTGTTGAGTGTGTTGGGTCAGAAAATGAAAATCAAAGACACCATCGCCTCTGAGAAAGTGAATCTTCTTCGCATTACCTTTTTCCTTCTGCATTCACCGCAGCTCAGCTGAAGGCGCTTCTTCCTTGTGCGTCCTTCCTGAGGCCCGGCATTGGAGTTGGAGCTTGCAGCTGGAGCGTCCAAGCGGACAGTGCCTTTCTCACTGCCGACATCGGCTATTGTCGGAGCCGGACACACCCGTTCCGGATCGTCTGTCATCTTGGCGGGTGCAGAGTCTGTCCTCGATTTCAAATTCTCTTCTTGATCTTCATATCAAGGTTGCAAAGGGCCGTCCAGGGTTCCAAGGAGATATTCTATACAATCCCGGTGGGCCGTGATTGGGTGGCTTGCAAAATGACCGACCATCTCCGTCATCAGCGCTTCTCCACCCTCTCCAGTTGTGGAAAAAATCTCGTCACTTTCTCCGGCGCTATTCCCAGACGAGGCGTTCTCGATCGAGCTTCAATTTGCCTTACACCGAGATCTCTGCCTGGAGTTATTTCGTAAATCGAGCACGGGCTGTGAGGATCAGATAAGAAGATGAATTTATTGATGACTTTTTATGTTGACTGCTCCACGCAGCACGTTTGTGGATCGTCAGCTCGGTGATTCGGAGATGATGCTGTTCAACAATGGCCGTGTTTGACCATATTTAAGCTCAGACACCCATAACTCCTGAGGATAAATGAGATTCAAGCAGATCTACGATCGGCTATCCTGGGTAGTGTGGCATCCCTCCTGTGACCAAGGACTCTAAATCTTAGTGCCCAGTCATTTCATTTGCTGCCATGTCTTCGGGTAGCACCACCGAGATCGAGTCGGCAATCTTCTCAGGGGGTGAGGAGGTCGTTGAGAGTTCCAACGAGACAAAGGCCCATGTGCATGAATTTCCGGAAGGAGGTTTACGGGCATGGTTGGTTGTCTTTGGGTGCTGGTGTACATCCTTTGCATCCTTTGGCTATGTCAATTCCTTTGGGTGCGTACTCGGCGGTTCAGCGTTAAGCAGGATGAAAGCTAACACAACTCATCTCCAATAGAGTCTACGAAACGTACTATCTCAAGACATTCTTAGCTGGCCACTCTCCATCTGATGTAGCATGGATCGGTGCTATTCAGTCTTTTGCCCAGTTCTCGGCGGCTTTAGTCGCTGGGCCACTCGCAGACCGGTATGGAGCAATGGTACGAAACATTTCACGTATAATGATGTCTTCTTGATTACGACCAATACTCACAACTTTCAGGTTATCATCTGGCCATTCTCTCTTCTCCTTGTCGTCGCCATGATGCTCACGAGCCTTTGCACTGAACTCTACCAATTCATTCTTTGCCAGGGAATCTTCATTGGCATTTCAGCGGGCCTCATATTTACCCCAGCAATTTCCATCGTTGGACACTACTTCCACAAGAGACGACCGATAGCCATGGCCTTTGCCACCACTGGTTCTCCCCTCGGAGGAATCATCTACCCAGTAATCATGACAAACCTCCTCCAAAGCAACTCCATAGGCTTCGCGTGGGGCCAGCGAATTTGTGGCTTCTTGACTCTGTTCTTGTTGGCAATTGCATCAATTGCTATTCGGCCAACACCGTTAAAGAGAAAGGGCGCTTTAGTTTTGCCAGATGCGTTCAAGATTCCCGCCTTCTCTCTCCAAGTGGCAGCCCTATTCATGATCATTTTGGGACTCTGGACGCCGTATTTCTACCTCGCTGACTATGGTTCACTACACGGAATGTCACCAGGTCTGGCATCCTACCTGTTTGCCTTGATCAATGCAGGGTCGTTCTTGGGCCGAGTGTTTGCTGGTTCCGTTGCAAAGTATCTTGGCCAGTTTAATGTCATCACTGTAGCCTGTTACGCCTCTGGATTACTGATGTTTTGCTGGTTGAAGATTACTTCGACAGCAGGCCTCATCGTGCTGGCCATTTTGTTTGGCGCGACAAGTGGCATCATTATTGGCCTCATGTATACCACCATTTCACATACGGCAGATCACCCAAGCAAGGTAAGCCTTAGTTCGACATTCAGTATACCTAAAGCCGTACAGCCTAACACATTTATAGATCGGAACATATATAGGAATGTCTACATTTCTCATCGGATTTGGTGCCTTGGGAGGTACTCCAATTACTGGAGCCCTAATCGATCGATACGGCGGCTACTCCCAAGGCATTATCTTTAGTGGTGCCGTCCTCATGACTGGAGCTGTTCTCTTCACTGGCGCCCGGTTTGCTTATTCGAAAGACAAGCTCGTGGTTTAGAGTTGAGACGTCCGAATAGCTTCAACCCAAATGAGACGCCTCGAGTCCCCTGATTCCGATTAGATTGGACTACATTTTCCGCCGGATCTTTCACATTAGCCTCACATTGCAAAGGGCATCTCCTTTACAGCCTTTTTGCTTGAGTGTTCCCGCAAGAAAAACTCGACTTTCTTATTCCTAGATGTCAGCCTCACAGCAACGCGCAAATAGCCGCCGACCCCGGTTGCGACCATATGCATTAGCAGCGGAGCCGCGCCAAATGCACCAGCGATGTCACCGCGTTTAGTTCCAGCAACGCCCCAAAGGAAATAGACTTGATCCACGGCGCTTAATGGGCATTTCCCGATGGAATATCACGAGCAATACGATCAAAATAATACCATCTAGTGGTTTCATACCCTTTCAGCATGCATTAGTCTCTCACTACTCTCTGCCGAAACGCAGCTAAATTGTCAGTACGAAGCAACAACTTGTCACGATGAACCATTCGGGTATAGATCACGGAAAATGGGGTTTTAGAAAAGACATATATAGACTTATAGAAATAGCCCTTCAATCTGATGTCTCAACTCATTCTCTCTACAAATCTTCTTTTCTTGCTATCCGTGTTAGTCTCATCACTGTCAAGCCTTGATATCTTGCGATTCGAATCCATCCAATATTTCAGATGCAAGAATACCAAAGTCAGAGAGCTACATTTCGTATCCGAAGAGTGCCGTTGGGTTGGAATATCGGCCATCTACGAGCTTGTCTGGAACAACATGACCCTTCTTCACGCCCAGACGTAAAATCTTTTGTGCCTGAAATCGATCGTCGATCATTTACTGCCACGGCGGTATATAAAAGTCGTCCATCTGTCGCTCAAGGCCCAAAGCCATGGGACCTCTCACTAGAGGGGCCGCATGAAAAGCCGTCTTCCAATAGTGGATATCTAGAAATTGACGATAACTTGCTCGGCATCACATCGTTGTATTTCCCAGCGGCCAAGGATCACAAAGTAGAGTATGTATATACTTTCCGGCTGCGTAATTCCAGTTGCTGAATACAACAGTATCATTGCTCTTGGCGACATCGGCGGATGTCCATTGGAGTCATTTGAGGATGTGGCAAGTAATCATGTGTGGCTACGAGATATTCTACCAGCCCAGCTTGTCGATACGGAGACCCGACAGCCAGTAGCGCGAGTTATGACATATGGCTATCAGTCAATATTGAATGAAACAAACGGCCAGATGACTCTCGAAGCCTTGGGGACAGCTTTTGTCAAAGTCTTCATTGCGCTAAGTAATTCGTCTCAGATCAGGCCAACGATACTTATTGGCCACGGCTTTGGAGGTCTAGTCATAAAACAGGTAGATACTTCCCTGAAGCTGTCATGTTATCATTGCTAAAAGAAGAAGTAGGCTTTGACAAGTCTGTCCAAATTACGAGGAGAAACAGAGATGAATGTTTTCCGCGCAATCCGAGGAGTGGTCTTCTTCGGCGTCCCCCACGACGGAATGGATATAACGTCATTCCAACTCGCTGCTGGACATCCCAATCAGCAAGTTATAGAGTCACTTCGCCAAGGAGGATCCCAATTTCTCGATCAATTGCATGCCGAATTCCTCCAAGAATTTTCTGAAAAACGTGAAACCGAGATATTCAGCTTTTACGAGACGCTGGAGTCCGATATCTCACGCCAAGTAAGATGCAGGCCTTTCAATACAATAAGCAAGGTACTAATTCGCACAAGGATACAACGTCATATACTGGAGTTGTTGTGACGAAAGCCTCAGCAACTCGCTGCCACCTAGGGGAATGCAACGGCCAGCACACCTGCGCGATCCCTCGGAGCAACGCAGATATAGCAAGATTTGAACCCCATGATCCTGAGTATGATGCTGTTAGAAACACATTGCTCGGGATCACCCAGCGAGCGGCGAACTAATCAGTTGATGCTGAGGCTCTAATATTTATCTGTACGGAGATCTCTTGGGTGCTATGTTGGATCATTAATGCCATGGTATAATTGCTGGGAGAAAGGATGAGACATAGGTATATAATGCGTGCTATAAATAAAAGAGAAAAGATCTATTTCCACAAGCCCAATTAGTTGGGCTTTCATTTAGCCAAAAGACTACCATAGGATGGCGCGAGATCATCAGAAAAACATGGCCACTAAGCTGAGACTCCAACTCGCAGCTTGTTCAGAGCATCTTCATACTTTGCCGGACTATGATCCGTCAACATGCTCGTTCCAAACCGCAGCTCTCCAAACCGACCCTCTACATCCTTTA
Organism: Trichoderma atrobrunneum; assembly: GCA_003439915.1. Lineage (NCBI taxonomy): Eukaryota > Fungi > Ascomycota > Sordariomycetes > Hypocreales > Hypocreaceae > Trichoderma > Trichoderma atrobrunneum. Next base: position 91,775 of record PNRQ01000124.1, on the reverse strand, counting down.
CATATTTGAGTACAATCCTCTGGGCAGGGCGCCCGATATGCTCCTCATCCAGAAGAAGGAATGCATCCCTCCTCAGTACCCGCTGTGTCTCAATGGTAAACACCTCGCCTGGTGGAAGAAGCTTCTTCCCTTTCATGCTCGTCCTCATGTTTTCCAGTGCGGGAAGCATCCATCTCTCTTCGTCGCTGACACCTCCGCTACTGGCAACTTTGCTCGCACTGCGATAAGAGTACCACCTCTCCGAGACATTGTCTTGGAGCGTATTCCAGATGCGTTGACGGATCTCAGACTTGGTGTTGTTCTCGTCATGCTTAAATGCCAGAGCGACACCTTGAAAGTCGTGCAGCAAGCCTAGAGATAGGTGAGGAACTAGATCATTGCCATGCACGACAGTGGTGATGAGACCGCGGGTGATTTTGCGAAGAGATGATGACATGACGGCGGGAGGGCCATACGCATATACATGTATGCGGCGGCCGGATGGAGGTCGGATGTCGCTCAGTTTCACGTTGACGAGAGCTTCATTTGGCGGGGGCCTGAGTGTATACGGCTCGGCAGATGTGACAAATCCAGGCCCGATGGGATTAGGCTCAGACAGCATGATTCCCAACAAAGATGTGACGCCAGCTCCCAGTGAATGCCCGCAGAGCACAAGCCCATAGTCGGGGAACTCACGCAGAGCCTCTTTGAGGGTCAGCAGAACACGACCGTCACCGCCGTATAGCAATCTTCTAGCAGAAGCATGGATGCCCTTGTGTACTCTGTAGCCTTTGCCTCTCCATACAAGTCTATCATAATCGCAGGTTAAATCAGCCAAGACGTCTTCGAATCCCAATGTTCCTCTGCAAGCAAGAACGACTGCCTTGGCTGCATGGTCAAGCGAGATATAATGAACCAAAGGAACGCCAGATCCTGTGGCACCAGTGGCATCACTGCCTCCGTTGGGGTCGACAAATGAAGCGAGTAGGATATTGTCCGATTGCGATTCGGTATGATGAACGAAATGCCGGATATCGTGGTGAACTCCGTCCCAGACGCCAAGCTTTGGCGTCTCGTTTGTCACGCCGGTGAGCCTGAGGAAGTTGGAGCCGTAGCACGCAGACGAGAATCGCATATATCGAGTAATGTTAGGGAGGAGGTGGCCCTCTGGAAAGGTTCCATCGACGAAGCCCTCTTGTCGAAGAGCATGAAGAGCGTCAGCTGTGTTGTAAGAGCTCTTCTGATAATACGAGGACAACATCAAAGACGACTGAGAGTCATTGGTGCCAACACTGTATATGCTGGTGGCATACGACCGATTCCGGCGATGGCCCGGTGGAGCAAGGTAGACACTGTGATGCTCGGTGGGTGATCTTGGTACCAAATCACTGGTTGGAGATCCTGCCCGTAATTCCTTCGCTGAGTCTCTATGAGGAGATTTGATGTGAAGCTTTGGTTTCTCCTGGGCGCTTACATAGTCCATCGAACCCGATTCCTTACCCCAGATGGTTGAGATGGATGGGCCGCTTCCTCGAAGAACATGTCTCAAGCCCATCTTTTTATCCGACGACCTGGAGGGTACCGCCGCTTCACTTTTTCTCTTTTTATGAGAATCATGCGATTTTGAGCTGTGGACTGGTGTGCGTTGCCTCTTTTGATTTGCGATGGCCTCCAAGTCTTCGAGATATATCGGCTCTTTTGAAGAAACTGCAGATCGAGAAGCAATAGCCTTGGCAGAGTCGGAATTGTGTTTTCGAGAACTCGATTTTGTTGGTTTCGAGAATTCATGAGACTGTGTTTTATGGCGCCTTTTTGTCTCAGTCGAAGAAGACGGCCTTGACTGTAGTGCAAAGGCAGAAGAGGGTAGCATAGTAGGTGATGCAGGAGGGGATGCGTCATCAGGGATGGTTATCGTGGGTGTTCCTGGAGCGAGAGTTTCTTCGCTGCTGCAGCTCTGGTTGTCGGTTATTACTTCGACGGCCTCGTCTTTGTAATCCTCATCACCTGTAAAAGACGATGTTCCCTTCTTGTTGCGGTGTATTTTGTATACCACTCGGTAGGATGATGCTGAAGATTGGTCATGTTTATCCAACGATGAGTATGATAGGTGGCTTCCCGTGGTAATGGACTTTGTTTCGACGATTTCGGCACCTGGAGGTGTTGGCAAGGAAAGGAGCCGAGATCCATGAACGTCAACCGTAATTGTCTGAACGGAAGACACCGAGTTGGAGACGGATACTGTTGTACCTGGAGACAGAGAAGCTATAATTTGGCTTTTCAGACGAGACACAACAGCTTCGTCGTCCTCTGCTCCAGTCCAGGGATCGGTGGGTGGTGATGATGGAATATCGTCCTTGTCCTGGGCATTGTAGCCTCCACGGATCTCGCTATACACTTTTTCATCAACGTCAACCCTGTCTCCATCTTCTAGAACAACAACATCCCAAATGATTTCTTCGTAGGACTGTCTTCGGCGTTCTTCCTGAGCGGTCTTGCGACATGCTCGCTGTAGATACGCCAGCGTGCTGAGTGCGAGGGTCAGATCAATGACGCCGACTGTTTCCCCCTGGAGACCTGTTGCAGGATTTTCAAATTCACGCCGAACAAGTGTGATAATGCTTGCAACGGCCCTAGAGGAATCTGTTGAGCCGAAGAGCTGGTCCAACGACGACAGGATAAGTTGCGATCCTGCGGAAGCGGTGGAAATTGTAGTGCCTGTGAGGCGGAAACTGACTGACGTCCAAAACACAGCTTGGGTGACAGCGTAATGCAGGTTTTCAAGACTGCGCTCTAGAACCGTCTCTGTGTCTTGAATTGCCAGCTCGGTTCGTGATTGTTCGAGAGTATCTTTGGCAGCCCGGCTGATTACACCTTCAATCAACCCACGGGCAAGCTCGAGGCCACCGAGGGTAGTGAGTCTCGCAGCGTCAAGGCTTGCATTGCTAACCACTGACCCAATGCGTATGGCAAGCGAGGTAGATCGAGCGGCGAGGCTCACGGCTTGAGCAACAGGTGATGGGAGAAGCGTTGGCCCTTGTTTGTACTGGGCCTGCTTAGAGGCCGCGACAGCGTCTGTCGCCATTGAGGTTGCAATTGGGATTCGGTAGGCCAATTCAAAAGCTCGGGCGATGCAAGTTGTTGGATGTCGACATGTCTAGATACCGCTTCGCTTGTACTGAACGCTGCAGGGAGAATCAAGCCGGTTATTAGAGAGCAAGCAGCACATGCAGTCATCCATAACACGGTCAATGTTGATTTCCAACTTGGTGCCCATTGAGTTTCACATGTGATTTCGCCTCTTTAGGCCCCTGGACTGGCCATATCAGCCACCAATAGGAGGATCCCACGTCCAATTCGACGCCCCATAGCCATGCTAGATCGAATTGACGGTTGCTCTCCTATCAAGCAAGGGGCGACACGCCATCGATTGTGCGTTTTTTGCAGTGCTGTTCATGCATGACATGCTGGCCGAGGCTGTTGGAATGGAGCGAAATGAGGTGTCGAAAGACCGGTTCCAGATACGGCAACGTCGATAACGGGGCCTGAAATGCAGATATGGATGGTGAGACATCAACACAATTTCGATGAATTCCAGTTCAGGACATGTGTAGTCGCAAGGTGATGTAGATTTTGCTCGGTTCAAGTACACGTCTAGTATCGTATCGAGTTTATCTCCCTCGCTTAACTGAAGCCGATAGCGTCTCGTGACGAACCGTCCCAGCGCTCAGCGTCCACTGAGGATCGGCCACAACAGTCAATCGTTATTCCCTAGCTGCGCTGAAACAGCGCCTTGGTAGACTCAGCTCAGCGCTCCTTTTCGGTAGTAGTCCGTAAGCGAACTGGACATGGGCGCGAACCTCAATTTTTTGTTGTGATTGATTTCAATACTATTAGTTTGGTCGTCAGCACCGACTATTTCGTGTCCACGCTATTACTAGAAAACGAAACTATCTCCACAAAGTTGTTCTATTCTCATAGTTGAGCGTAATATTCAGAGGCAGATCCACGGCTGTCATCTTCCCGAGTGGGCCATTTGACAAACTCTTGGTCTCCAGACAGAGCTGATGAAAGTGTAGAGTACCGTAGTTCCCACCGTCGTAGTAAATCTATCTAGAAAGTTTCTTTCCTCCACCAGAAATTATGAGCGCGAATCCAAGTCCCTACAGCGTTGAGTCTCTCTTCCGAGTCGACGGCCTTGTTGCTGTCATCACTGGTGGAGGCTCTGGGCTAGGCAGAATCACAGCCCATGCGCTCGCCGTCAACGGAGCCAAGGCCGTCTATGTCCTTGGGCGACGAGAAGACGCCCTGGTGGCCACGAGAGATACATGTCCAAAGCCAGAGGCCATTCGACCTGTTGTCTGCGATGTTACTTCCAAGGACTCTTTGAAAGCAGCTGCCGATCGAGTTCGCAGAGAGCTAGGATACTGCGATGTCGTCTTCGCCAACAGCGGGCTCATCACTGCTGACAGTTCAGACATCATAAAGAATGCCAACACTCTCGATCTCAAGGCGCTTCAAGAGGGACTCTGGGCACACAGCATGGAAGAATTTACGCAGTCTTTTCACGTCCACGTCACGGCTGTTCTCTACACTGTCCTCGCGTTCCTGGATCTTCTCGACGAGGGAAATAAGAAAGCGGTGGTCCCCCAAAAATCTCAAGTCATCGTCACAGCTTCTGTTGCAACCTATGCACGTCTGCCTAAGGCTGGATTTGCCTACGGTAGCAGCAAAGCAGCAGCAGCACAGCTAAGCAAGCAACTCGCAACGCTGCTGGCACCCCACAAGATCAGAGTCAACTCCATCGCGCCAGGGCTGTATCCGAGCGAAATGACCGAGCGAGACATCAAAGCTTCTACCAAAGAGGTTCGAGAGGAGGGCAGTTTGCCGGGGACTTTTGTTCCTCTGGGGAGGATGGGCACGGAAGACGAGTTTGCTGGCGCGATGCTGTTTTTGACGAGCAAGGCGGGAGGATACGTGGATGGAAGCGTGCTGCTGACGGATGGAGGTCGACTGAGCATCACAACTTCGACATACTGAATGGAGATGGACTGTAGCATTAGATGGCTATAGAATCAATACTGGCAAGATCATCATCGTGTGCAAAATATCAAACAGTGCCTTTCTGCGCAGTCCACTCTCCCTCAGCTCTACCAAACACAGACAAGACTACGACATCGCCCCAACATTTTCCTTCTCTCGCTCAGCACCAACGCAAATTTACTGTGCCAGGGATGGAAGGGAATTCTCTTCTTCACTGCTCGGGCAAGCCCAAACAAGTAATGAAAAGAGTCGCGTCGCCTGGAGGCAGTGTAATACCAGGGACACTGTGAACAGAATCATGTGCAAGCACAGAGGAAACTGTTCCAAGACCAAAAATAAGAATAATCACGATTGGTCTCCTTAGAGACCTTTCAGAGATTAAACTGAAAAGAACAGATACTACACTTGATCTAAGCCAAAAGGCAAAGAGAGCTAAAGAAGAAAAGAAGAAAAGAAAAGCTTCGCTTTCTCGGGGGCGGGCGAAGAATAAATAGTACGTGAAGAGCGGTGAGTGCAGTGGGCCGGCAGAATTGCCCGGAAAGCGGCGAAGCTGCAGCTCCGGGTGAAGCATCGCGTCTTGGACGGAGGATGGGAGGCTCGCGTTACCGTTTATTATGGAGAAATGGCCGGTTCAGCGCCTTGGAAGCGTGTGTCGTGTAGGCATCAAGGTTTAGTGACGAGTATTCACGTTGGTTTTGCAGGAGATGGACAGTTCCTTGGTGATCTTTCTTGTAAGACGTGAAGTAAGATGGAAGGGATATTGGACCTGTGCAATTACACGAAGCAGTTGAGGGCGTGTTCAAGTAGAATCAGTTGGGAGGAGGCGATGATGAAGCTCTTGGAAAATGTAGAAGAAATGGCAACTATCGTAGCTGTTCACTGCTTTGTACATGGGGCAGATAGTGATGAATGCGCTGCCTTTGCCATGCTGTAATCCCAGGTTCCATTCTTTGCCAGCTTTGTCAATGCGCCGATGTCCTCGATCAGTCTTGTTACGCATAGTCATGCACAGTGAAAGAGGCGAGGAAACTATATCCAGCCATTATCTTCATCCTAATTTGCTGCATCATGAGGACCAAGCACCCCTTATTGGACACCCCAGCTGGGAGGTTGACTGTAGCATCATTTCCATGACTCTCAGTGGGTTCCTCCAAAGGCTTTCCAGCGTGCAGTTTCAACGCTTGGTGCCCAGAATACGGACTTGAGCTAGGTGGTCCAGAATCGCAGCCTCAAAAATCTATCCAAACCTCGACCGTCGTTTCATCCACAAAACAACTCGCGTCGATACGCCATCCAGAGTTCGAACATGGCAAATCCCCAAAGAAACACCTCTAGAAATCATCGGAAATTTTGTTCCCTAGCGGTCCATCACCTGCCCAGGGACGAATCCCGTGTGGCCAAGGCAACCAGGTCAGCCCCCTCCAGCACCACCAAACAATTTGCCTCGCCCTAAATCCTGCTAGCTTGCGGCCGTTACCGCATGAGTGCACCGAATCCATGGGTTGGCTTGGAACTAGCGAGCAATGCGATGAGTACGAGAAATCCGGGTGGGCGCTGTGGCTCAATCTGGTGGTCACTAGCCAGCCTGAGCATCCCAAGATGCCCTGCCCAAGCCATCGTGAAACGAATGGGCGTGTTCAGCCTCAGCTACAGCATGGCATACAAAAGGAACCACCGGCCTCGAATTCAATTTGCCCTTCCAGCGGCACTCAAAGCATTTCGTTTCATCGCATACCAAGTTACATAGTCCTACAAGAAAGAACGAAAAAATGTCGCGGGTGTTTCAAATCACGAAGCCAGTCTTCAAGTACGATTATCAGATAATCCCACAGGGCGAGGAGACCCTCTACAAGGTCAAGAACTCGCCGTTCCCCCGGGGTGGCACTCCGGATCTCGCGCTACTCGACGGACCCGACAAAACCGCGCCTATTCTAGTCGTGTGCCACATGCCAAAGTTCTCACGGCATTTCAAGATTGGATTCGGCGATCCTACAGACCCCGATACTATTATCTGGGAAGACTTCATCAAGCCCAAGATAGGCGGTTGCGAGCGTAGAATTTCCGTCTCTTTCGCAAGTGATGGCACCATTTGCGAGACGGGTCAAGGCCAGCGCGAAGAGTTCGTTTGGAAACGCACCCACCACGTCGGCGTTGAAGGCAAAAAGCTTCACCACTCAAGGCTGCGGAATAGAAAGCTCATCGACGAGCGGGGCGAGGTTATCGCCATTTTCACATTCGACAAAACGGGATGGCTACAGATTAATGTCGACAGGGGGCGCGACTTCGATGTCATGGTCATGATGACACTGCTGTCGATCATAGAGTGGATGAGGCGGCAGTAGGCGGACACCCTGGTTCCGCTGCGTGTTTTCGACACCGTTCATGGAGCGTATTTGGCTTTCTGTGCTTACCTACTAGTATATATCCACGTTTGCGCGGCGCATTGACATTGAAGATTTGAACCCTGGAATTGTTGTGTTGGTCGTTTCTTTTCTCTGGTGTTGTGTTGAAACCTCAGATATCACGAGGCAATCACATACCCTACAGATAGGTACATATAGCGATAGCTTTAACACTGATCCAATTTCCATTCAAGAACCTTTAGCTACAGTTGATACATTTGCTTGAGCATGGCTTTCCATTAATTTAGAAAAGGTGATATGCCCAGTGTGCGTAATTCATCATTCTGCACCCCATCACACTCCATATCGTCTAGCATGTTGGTCATCCCTAGCTTCAGTTTCTTCCCGTGCATTTTGGGCATAGCGACGGATTCTGAGCTCCGAAGTTCACGGGCTGCTGTGGAGATGCGGACAAAGCGGGATCCGAGAGAGTAAGACTCATTACGACGCTTATGTCCCATACTCGCATCACTTCGTTCAGCAATACCACTCACAAGTCTTCCTTTGCTTCCCCTTCGGTCCGTTCCAGTCGACGCTCGTTTCAAAGAGTGTTGCCAAGTAACAAAAACCCTCATTTGTAAGAACCAAATAGTTGAAAACATACGCTAATTGGTCTTACATGCGTATTTCAGGCAGCCTATTGGCAGATGTCTCTCCTACAAGCAAATCCTTCGCGACCATGTATTCTACAACACGAGGTCAAGGGTCCAGAAAGGCCGGCTTATTGTTCCACACATCCATTCATATAGATCGACCCAATCATAATTCAGTGAAAAGATTGGCCAGACTGTAATTAATCCATGAGGGCAACAAGGGTGGTGGTGTGAAACTGAGGCGGATCGGAATCTACTCCCTCGGGTGTAACATATCTGAACTATATAATCTGGCTAAGGATTCAGCAGAAAGGCTGTCGCTACTCGTCTTTATTTCATCCAATATATGGTTTGCGCTGATATTGGATAAGCAAACAAGATGGCAAGCCTAGTCATAGGTCAGGTCGCCATTGTCCTGGTAGGCTTCCTCGTCTACCAGCTATTCTTCCGCAACAAGTCCAAGTTTCCTTTGCCTCCCGGCCCAAAACCACTTCCTATTGTTGGCAACATCAGAGATCTCCCGCCTCCTGGAACACCGGATTTCCGACACTGGCTCCCGTTCAAAGAAAAATATGGCCCCATCAGCTCCGTCACCCTGCTAGGCAGGACGTTGGTCATCATCCAGGACAAGGAGGCGGCCGTCGAATACCTGGAAAAGAATTCGTCAAAGACTTCTTCACGCCCACAGTTCGAGTTTGCCAACATGTGCGGATATGGCACGATGCTGGCGTTCATGGATTACACCGATTTGTTTCGTCAGCACCGCAAGTTTGTTCATCACCAATTTGGAACAACGGCCCTTGTCTCCCGCTTTAACGGTGTTCAAGAGACCGAGTCCAAGCGCTTCCTCATGCGAATTTTCAAGGAACCTGAAGGTTCATTCCAACACATCAAAACGTATGTCAACAGTCTGCTGAGGATTGCTTAGCTCAAATGCAAATATGACCAAGCTCGCCCATCCACTGACCCCAACCTTAGTGAAGCCGCCGCCACCATCCTCAAAATCGTCTATGGTTATAATGTTGAACCGTTCGGCGCGGACCCTCTAGTGAGAATTATCAACGATGTCATGGAAAATGCTTCTCGCGCGATGCTGCCCTTTAAGAAACCTGTCGAGATTTTTCCTGCTCTCAAGCGCCTGCCTGACTGGATGCCAGGTGCTGGCTTCAAACGCCTCGCCCGCGAATGGCTAGCTCTAACCGACGCGTCTGCCTACATCCCATACAATCATGTCAAGAAGCAAATGGAGAATGGCACATACCAACCATCCTACGTCTCAGAGCTTATTCAAACGCACGGCAAGGGGAAGAATATGGAGCCAGACGAAGATACCAAAGAGGCCATCGTCCGAACTGCGCAGATGCTATTTACCGGAGGTGCAGACACTACAGTTGCTGCTATCATGGCATTCGTGTTGGCCATGATCCATCATCCAGAAGTTCAAGAAAAAGCTCAAGAGGAACTCGACCGAGTTGTTGGCACCGATCGTCTCCCAACTTACGAAGACCGACCCAATCTACCTTACATCAATGCTTTCATGAAAGAGATGCTACGTTGGTTTACAGTTGCGCCCGTGAACACCGCCCACAAGAACGACGAAGAAATCATTTTCCGAGGCTACCGCATTCCAAAGGGCTCATATACTGTTGCAAGCAACTGGTGGTTCTTGCATGACCCCAAGACCTACGCAGACCCGATGGCCTTCGATCCCGATCGTTACTTGGCGCCCCGAAACGAGCCAGATCCCACAGGCATGTTTGGTTATGGACGAAGAATCTGCCCCGGTCGGTTTTTGCACAAGAGAACCTGTTCATCACCGTGTCTCAGACTCTGGCAGTGTTTAAGATTACTCATGCAGTCGACGAAAACGGGAAGCCGATCGAGGCTGTGCTGAAACATACACCAGGCTTGATCGACCACCCACAAGAATTTCCTTATAGCATCGCTCCAAGAAACGAGAAGTGTGTTGAATTACTTGAGAGGTTGGAGGTGGAGAGCCCGTGGGAAGAGAGCAACGCGGAGGATTTAGAATGGGGGTCATTCACTAAATATCAAGAGGAGCACCGACGCTCTGTGGCTGAACGAAGAAGCAAGGTGTCATATTAGTTGCTATAGATGTATGTAGATTCACAGCAATACGATAAATCGATGAAGCGTTTCAAGGTCCTGCAACAAGATAAAGACAACATTGAAGAGAATAGACAGAAAGATGTTGGTGGAAACAAAGAATGGAAATAGAAGAATAGATCGCAGAAGGTTCAGAAGAATTAGAAGAACCAAAAGCAAAAGTTTGGCCGCTCCCGGGACAGAAGTAGGATCAAAAGCAGACAAAATAGAAAAAGAATCAAAAGCAAGAGAATGAAGACAAACATCGACCGTTGAATATCGTGAAAACAATCGTATGCCTCGCTGAATGTACTACATCAAACGTTTGTTGTCTTCACCATCAAAGTTGGTCCATTGCATTGGATCCGACCAATCGGCTACATTATGTTGCTCCTGTTGGGGCTGTATGGTGCTCGAGTTGAACATGTATTGCATCGTGTGCTGGTAACCAAAGGGCTGCTGCTGCTGCTGCTGCTGCTGATAGGCGCTGGTAGGCAGGTTCATATAGTCAGGACCAGCCAATGAGTTGTGCGTGTCATCCACATGACGCCTCAATTCGTCTGCTCGTGCGAACTTTAGGGAAATGTCTTCTAGCCCACAGCAGCCGCAGGCGAATATTCTCTCTGCTACTTTTCGATTCTCAACAGCTTGGACTGGCTGGCCCGTGTGTGTCGAGGCTGGCTGCGTTGGCAGGACTATCTGCTTCTCTGTTTTCTGAGGAACAGGGGTGTCTGAGGTCGTAGCTATGCTGGTTTCGGAAACTTCATTGGCAGAAGTGCCTGCAGATGAAGGCGAAGCCTTACTGTCCAGAGGTGGATTAGAGGACACACCCTGCGGTTCGGGCTCGAGTAGTGTCGATTCTTCGTCATGTTCTTCGTCATCCTCTTCTAGTAAGAATGATTAGCCATTTTATCTCATGAGATGAATTACTAAGGCTGTATAGGAGAAGAGAAGGCTTTCTAGGGCCTAGAAATCGTACTTACCTGATGGAGACGAGGATAACTGCGATAACGAGCGAGATTCTTCGTCAAGCATCCTGTTGATCTGCTCTGCAGAGTATGTATTCAAGAGAAACCGGATCATCGGACGGCCTACTTGGTCTTCATGCGATGGGCCGTGCATGGGGGGTGTGCGTGATGGTATGCGTCTGGACCTCACTCTTGCCTTGCTTGATCTTCTTTCTGCTGGTGCTTTTCGAGGCATGGCTTGATCGGGTGACAGAAGTTGAATTAGTGGCTAAGTGTGTCAAACAAAACAAAACGCAGTTTAGCAGCAGTACATAGTTTGGTGATGAAATGAAATGAGTTCCCGAGAACAAAGGCTTTGAAATCGTAGGCTTACCAGGTGGTGGGTGGTCGATTTCCGATTATTGAGGTTCAGCGGGCGTTTGTGGTCGGGGAAAATGTAGTGCCGCGTACAAGGTGAACAGAAATTGAACAAAATCAACCAAGATCTGAGGAGCTCTAAGAGTCAAAACAACTTGAAACTATTAGCAGGAGAAAACGTTGCTTGAGCAAAGAACCTAGTACCCAATACTAGGCGATGATGCCTTTACAGGAACCTAAGATGGCTTGGGTTGATAATAACCATCAAATAATAAGGTAGATTCCGTTGCTATGGTAATTCTACACCTCTCTTGCACGCGTATTCCCCCCTCAGAGGGTTGAGCAAGAAGAGAGGTAGGTGCGAAACCTGATGCCGGCGGAGCTGAAGAGGAGCTGGAAGAAAGAGAGTGTGTCTTTGGCAGGGCGATGCTGGAGGAACCTTTAAATATTAAGAGCTGAAGAGAGTCAAGTGGCTGACACTAGCTCGGTAAGGTAATATTAAATGACGGTGCTCAATATGCAGGCGCAGTATTTGCCATGAGGCTGACCATCCAGAGTTGAATATTACGCCCCATCTTCTTGTATTACTATGGGAAATTTCGCTTGATACTTGCTTTGCAGTAGTATTGCAATAATTCCAAGCCATAAAGCCAATCATCCAGCTTGTTTGGACCACCCTTTGCATTGTTGGGTTAAGATGGCGCAAACCTGAGACGTAATCCATCAAAAGCAAACATGCCCAGCCCTTCGGTCTTAGTAATATTTTGCACAACCGCCCAGTAATATTTATGCTCAGCATGCACAAATCTCCCAAGAACGCCATCCAAACGAGCCTTTCAAGAGGCGTCGTGCCTCTGGCTTGGACAGATGAGGATGCACCGCGTCAAGCAGCGACACCCTCCCCGGCAAACGCGTCGCATCTGCCGGCCCCAAGCCAAGCCATCTACGATCTTCGATCCGACCCGTAATGGCCCCAGATCCAACTATACAAGGTTAGTGGAGACGGATTCTCGAAACAGAATCCACGACTAACGGGCTGACTCGTAAGCAGGGTCATCTCCATCAGCAACGAAACGCCGGCGAAAGAGGGCCGCCACGGCTCCTGCACCAAGACTCGGGGAAACGCCCCTTCGATCAGATCTTGTGGATCTTGCGGCACACCAAGACCTGCGGCTCTAGCCATGCACATATAAACGCGATCGAGATCCGGCGGATAACTCTCAGAGTTCCCGGAAATGGGGACGGCGGGCTGTCGACTTCCGTGAGACAGAGTGTCAGAACCTTTCCGTGTTAGAAGCATAGGCATCAACGGGTAGCTGGAGCATACGTGCAGTCGGCAGACCAAACGCGTATTCGAACAATGTGCAAAAATCCGGAGATATTCTGTACGCGCACAGCTGTGCAACACGACAGATTATCACACGGCATCTCGCACCAGCTTATGGCTGCACGATTTGCTGTCCAACTTGTCTTAAATGATGAGCTGTTGATCTCCTTCCATGCCTTCTATACTTGCTGTTTTCAAATTTGACTACCAGTATGATATAAAGAGGCTAGAAGTGTCATTTGCAATTGTCTGCTCAGAGTTGATTAGCAACGTTGGGCCGTAGCGATGGGGTTTCTTAGACATGCCGCACATGATGTAGAAGTAACAGACTGTGAAGATTGCCCATATTTTGCGCAAAACGAAGCTTTTACTTCTGAAGCAGTCGAATTAAAGGGGAATTGTGAAGATGTAGAAGGCGTTGGCAGTTCCGTTCAATGATCTGAATCCTCTCGTCTGTAGGCTCAGGCCGGGAGAGAATGCTTGGTATCAATTGCATCCAATTCCTGTTTCTCTACGGCGGAAACGAACAAGCTGTGGTTATACAGACCAATTCTAATTGTTCCTTTGTCACAAATCTTGTATATTCTTTATGTTCAAAATGAGATATTTTTAGGTTGGATTTTTCGAGGGCTTCGCGGGTGTTTCTTTGAAGTGCAAGGATTCTGATGAATTCGCTTTGACACCAACACCACGCACGCACATGCTTCCATGAGCAAGAAAAGGAAAAAAGAAGAGAAATAATTTTTGAAAGCATTGTGTTCCTTAAATAGCATTTTCTCTGAAAGAGATACAAAGAAAGGGCAGTAGATGTGGACAAAAAAAGGTTCCAGAGGGAGTCGAACCCTCGCTGGCGGAATCAGAATCCGCAGTCATAACCGTTAGACCATGGAACCGATTGTTGAAGTGGTGATCCACTTCCCATGGCATGCCCCCTGCCTTGTTCAATGCATCTAAAAACTTTTTCGACTGGATTGATGAACATTTCAAAAACTCAATTCTCTAAAATAGATGATTCAACTGCGAGTATTTTGTTCCTGTTGCCGTGGATTTTGCAGCAGATCCCAGTTTGAAGGGACGTATTGGTGCTCGGGACCAAATTCCGGCTCTGCGCAAACTCGCTGCTTCAAAAGATGATCTCAATGCCGCGAAATGTCTATACTGCAATTATTACTCGTATAGACGATCGCTTTTTGTTTCCCAAATATCCCATTTCGCAGAGACTTTTTGCTGTACATCTTATGCATCTTTGTTGGCCAACTAACCATCGTTCATTTCTTGTTATACTGTCGTGATTGTTTCATCTAGCAGCTGTTCAAAGTATTAATAGGATGTCCTCAAAAGCCGTCATACTTTGGTATACAAATTACCAAATATCTGCCATTCACGAATGGTGCAATCTTTTGTTGACACTGTCCGTATTTCACTCATTGTTTACTGAATCCTCGTGTCTGTGTTCTCAGATGCTGTTCGTATGTAGTCTCGTCTAATGTGGCCTTTGTCAAGACAGAGCCAGCAAAGGGAAGAACGAGAATGACTGGTAATTGCACTTGTATAAATTATGAGACCAAGTCCAGTGTGTGAAGCAGAAGGAAAATGATGCAGATCAACCACATTTCTTCGTCTTGACTCATTCTTCCGACCACAGTCTCTCAAAATGTCATTCCACGATCTACCCATCGAACTCTGCACCAAAATTATGCGGGACTTGGCTTGCCAAGGTAATCTCAAATCCCTATCATCACTTTCTGAAACATGCTGGTCATTGTATCACGCAGGAAATCCCATTCTCTATGAGTCGAATATCGAGCATCAAGACTGTTCTGGATTCAAATGGGCTGTCTCTAACGATCAAGTTAATACACTGAAGAAGTTTCTGCAATACGGGGTACCAGTCAACCATTTACTTCGTTATAGCGACGGCCAACGTGACGAACTTGTGACCCCCCTATGGCTAGCGGCAAGGCACGGATCTATCGAGGTTGTGCGTCACTTCTATACTCTCCCAGACATTGATTGGAATTGGGCGACTGAAGACTTTCACGATACGCCATTACACGTTGCGATAGAATCGGGACATACCGATTTAGCTTTACTGCTTCTTTCTCATCAAGAAATTCTGATCAATGCCGAAGATGGAGCAGGATGGACGCCATTTATTTACGCTGTTTCGGAGGGAGATGAAGCAGTGATTAAACATCTGCTCTCCATTAACTCAGTCGACCCAGACCACCGAACACGTACTGGCAAGACGGCGCTCTTCATTGCAGCGGATTGGGGTCGAAGCACAGACGTCGTCAAGCTCCTGCTCGATACCGGAAGAGTTGATGTTAATTTTGTTAGTCTAGAAACCATCGACACGCCGCTAACCGCTGCCAAGCGACCAGACGTCGTTAAGCTTCTTGTTGAGCATCCGAACATCGCTGTCAATTTTGCACCAACAGGTGGTATCGCGCCTATCACCATTGCGGCGGAGGAGGGCCGTTTGGAGATAGTAAAGATCCTGCTTACACACCCAGATATTGACCCCGACGGATCGGAATACCCTCCAGAAGCGCCCATCCTTCGCGCGGCAGAGGAGGGCCATGAGGAAGTTGTTTCCGTGTTACTTGCTGACGACAGATTAGGACAGGAAAGTCGACGATTGTTGGCAAAAAAGTATCCGCAGTTTTTATGAGAGAGATTCAGGATCGGTATATGTTGAGGGTAAATTTCATTATGGAGTTTGCGCATAGTATTTGGTAGTTCAAAATAAATTCGTCTTTAGTCTGCCCGAAGCGTGAAACATCGTGATTAAACAAATAACTTTATGACCTTATTCCACCCCAATAATGCAGTCATTCATTGGTATTAATATTTCTTAGTAATATACAGCAAATTTCACAATCTTGTGAATGGCTTCTCAAGGTCAGTTACCCAGAGGAAGCTGGCGACGCACAGATTTCCGTAGTAGTGGATTAGTGACGGGCAAAAGACACCAGCCATATCAAGTGTTTCCACCTACTTGCCTTCCGGTATTAACGTCATGAAGGTAGTTGTCGAAGAAGAGGCATTCTCAATAGTCCAATCTACATTTGCAATCACCATAGCTTGGATAAAATGATAGGCCACTAAGTATACAAGTCACGTTAGTCGCTGTCTGCAAGATAACAGGCACATGTCCTCAAAGCATCAGAAATCCAACTCACCACTGATGCCAGCGGAAAAGCAAGTGGGAAGTGCGTAGCGGCAACGACAAGCTCCATCCACCTTGCAGCCTCATGGCTACCACCAAGCAAGCCGGCGGCCTGGTGTGCAATCGGCAGTGTCCATTTCGTCCCCCACCAGGCATTTCCTACTTCAGCAATCATCGTGGCCCAGATCGTTGCGCATCCCCAGTATATCACCTGCTCCTGCCACCAGCTTAGTCTGTCGGCCAACTGGGTTCTCCGTCCGGGAGTCTCTGCATCTTGGTCACGGTTTGTTCCCAGAGGATTCGATTGGAGAACCAGGCCTGTGACGAGCACCATGCAGCCTTGGACGCCAAACTGAATGTGTGCCGTGAGACCTAGGCGTGGATAAGGAACTAGGGGGACGAGGAAGCCAAAGAGCATGCCACAACCGACAAGGCCGCCACCGTGTCGAATAAGAGAGAGCGGGAGTGTGCTGCGGCGGTAGGAGTCTGCTCCAAGACCTGGTGATTGTGTAGTCGGCACTTTGGAGGCCATTGTGAGATGTAAGTAAGGTAAGAGTGATCCAGTCCTCGCTGAGACTATTTACCGGAATGGCACGATAACAGCAAGAGGAGCCGACTTATATAGACAGAACAGAATGCATCCATTCCCCACCGTATGATTTCATCGGAACTGAAAGTCAAAACGTTAGCGTTACTCTGCCCGAAGCGCATAGTAAAACCAAGGTATGCTTCAGAGTAGTATACCAACATTAAGTGTCATGGCGGTTATTAGCGGAGAACCGCATTTCGGATAGCCTATTCGGCGGGTGACCAGCCGAACAAGGTGCGCAACCGCAATGCTGCTTAGTTTGTAAGAATTGGTAATGTAATTTTGATGATTCTTAACAACGAAGTCAGCGGATTGACTAAGCGGCGGTTGGCTTCCTGCTCATGCCTCGACAACTTCCTCAGAAGGCACACTTTCAAGCAGCATCTGCAGACCATGATGGCTGCCTTCATTCGCGTTAATTGATCAAATTGTCGTCGACTTCTGGGATAAAAAGACTGTTCGTAAGGGTAAATGGCAGTTTAAGCGCCTGACAGCTTCGAAAACGGCCGTTGCGAATGATGGTTCGTGATCTAGAATACCTGCGCCAGCGCCAATGGCGAGATTAACAACAGAATGAATGCAGAGTCAAGTATCACCACCAATTCTAGAATGCCTGAACAAATAAGCAGTGTGATAATTTGCACGGAAAATGCTGAATGTTGGTATCAAAATGGTGAATTTTCTTCAAATTAAATGTAGGATATGCCAAAACTTGTCTTATACAAACTCCAGACGTGAAATTGTTGCTATGCATAGCAGTAACGCTGCCAGTCGGGTGGGGGGCCTCGCTCTTATTGGAGCGCCTATTGTTATTCAACTCTTCTCTTTCAGTTCAAACACTTTGTGTATTGCTTCACCAAAGCGCTTTATAGCCTCCTCAATCTTGGGCAGCGGGGCTGCGGCAAAAGTGGTTCGATAGAATACTTCGTTACAGGGCACGTCTTTCGATGAACGGAACCAGGAGCCGCGACCAACCAATGCTCCAGCCGAGATGCTTTCTAGCCAGATTTCCTCTTCTACAAGGTCGGCTGTCTTGTCTTTAGCATTGGGATGCTGTTCCCAGTCTACCTTGAGCCATTGCTGCGTGATAGTGGTTAGTCACAAGTTTGTGAAAAAAGGCCGGCCGGAGGCTTGACTTACAAACATGCCCGCATTGGCTGGCTCCCAGCTAACAATTTGTCTTGGCAAGTAACGTTCGCAAGCAGACAAAATGAAGTCTCTTCTCATGGTGTACTGTTTGCGCAAGTGCATCAACCACCTTGTGTAGCCTTCATGTCCCCAATGCTCATCCAGGAGTTTGAAAAACACTAATTGGCTCAGACCGGAAGGGCTCTGGGTTGAAACATCGCTGTGGCTCTTGTATCGCTCAATGAGCTGCGCAGGCGCTGTAATCCAGCCTAGGCGAGCCCCAGGGCTGACGACCTTGCTAAAAGAATCCATGCGCATGACTCGTCCGTCAATATCTAAGCGGAGATATGAAGGGACAAGCCTCTTAAAGAATTGGACAGGTGACTGAATCTCAGAGGCAGTAGATTCGTATTCATCCATCTGCAGGAAGTAATATGGATCATCCTCGAGAATGATCAAATCATGCTTCTGGGCCACTCCGTATATTGCCTTGCGGCGTTGGAGGCTTTGAGTGGTGCCAGTAGGGTTTTGGCCAGTCGGAATTGCGTATAAAAGCGACGGTTTTCGTGCGTTGTTATGTTCCGCAGGATCCCATTTCTCAAGTATCTCATCAAGACTGTCAGGAAGCATGCCCTCGCGATCCATGTCGACTCCAATGAACTTGACTCCCAGCGGCATAGCAGTCTCGACCGAGGATGAGTATGTATATTTGTCGGCTAAAATACAGTCACCTGGCTGTGTCAACATTCTCAAGCACATGTCAAACGCAGAGGTGTTGCCAATTGTCATGGAGCATTGCCAGTCAGCGTAAGGTGGATCGTGAACAATTTCTGTGTGCTCTATAATCCATCGCATGAATTGAGCTGATCCATAGCCTGGGCAATAATTCAAAGCGACGGAGAGATCGTATACGCTGGTATCATCGGCAATATCGTGCTTAGTAGCCTGCAGTGTCGTTTGGGAGGACGTCTTCTCCCTCGTCTCGACATTGTTGAATGAACTTGGTTTCAGGCTAATTTCGTCAATCGGAAAAAAGTCACTCAAAGGAATACCACCCCCAAGTGAGATGGTGTTTGGATTGGAAAGATGCTCCACAGCCTTCTTGAGAGTTGATCCTGTGCGATTCGCCGACTCTGCACTGATATAGGCTACCGGAGAAAGGAGGTTAGTCGACCAAAATATTGCATAGAAGCAGTTTGCTTTCCGGCAACTTACGATGCCATCGTCTGGCCTGCGGCTTATGCTTGCTGCTCTTGGTTTTGAATTGTTCAGAGCTGCTTGACGCGGCCACTCCTCGTTGAGCAGCAGGGATTGTCCTTCTCTTTGGATGGAGATTGGGCTCCTGGGTCCACTCATCAACTTCTCTAGAGAGACTGCCCATCCTGTCAGATGCTGTTTTGAAATTCTGACGATTCTGCTGAATAATGGTTTGGACGATTCATACAGTGATTTGATTTTTCAATGGGCAATCGACAGGTTATAAGGGCTCCAGGGGTATCCGTCTGCGGGACACATGGAGCCACGACCACCACACTCTCCGTCAAGTGCTCCAATATCCAGATTTGATTGGAAGTGTGCGATGACTGGTTCAACGGCCGAAGCCGCAATACAAACAGACTTGACTCGAACCCACCACCAGTTGCTATGACAAACGATATGCTCTTTTTCTCTGTGATGCTGCGTGCTCGGCGTCTTTCTCCGTAGCCTAGCCCAAATCCCGTAGAGGGCGCCAATCGTTTGTAGCGATATCGATCTTGCCTAGCGGGAACATCTTCTCCACTGATGTGGTAAAATATGGAGATTGATAACGAGATGAATTGCCAATCGCGGAGTCCCAGCTAATCAAGAATCGAGAGGCGCATACAATGCCTGGAATGGACTGTTTAGTGTATGTAGGTAGTCTGAAGAACATCTTGGAGTGCATCAAAGGGCGTCGGCGTATGGTGGGGCTTGTCGGAGAAACCGGCGCTCCGGTCCGTCGGAGCGAGACTCTCTCCGTATATGTACATTCGCGCTTGTCACTTGTGCTTGTAAACCGTCCGGAGTAAACTCACGTCTTGCTGGTGATTCTCTCCATCAGTCGAGAGTTGCCCCTTTCAAGCTCCATATCAGACACTGCAAGATGAGCATCCGCCACGCTGCCTGTGAACCTTGTCGACGGGCCAAGTTGGCTTGCGGACACGAGCGGCCCACTTGTGCCCGATGCCGCGGCCGTGATCAGATTGATCTCTGTGTGTATCGAGCTCGCCCATTCCGTAGGAAAAGTCACAGTGATCGTATCCGAGAGCGAAGGTGAGAATCGATCAGTAATCTCGTGTTGATTATGCACATCTTCAGCCGCTGACTTATGCACTGCTTCATGCGTCCAGTGCAAGACAATCCGTCCGTGTGGAAGCCCTGACCACTCCGCCCTTGGACACTTCGCCGATTTCAGAGGTTTTGGGTGCTTCTTCAGCTGGGCCTCGTCGGTACCCCAATCCTGGTTACCTTGGCGATGTTAGTCACGCAACCATCTTTAACCAGGTGTCTTCACGTGCCCCTTCGTGGTTGGCCGTCTCTCAGCATGATGAGTCTGTGCAGCCGCCAATACCTAGTCCTCCTGCAGACACATTCATCGATCAGGCAACGTTTGATAGAGCCAATCATGCATTAAGCCTCTTGGATCAACTACAAGTCTCTGGGCTAGCATCTCTGATACGATTCTGGCTCAAGAAGGGAGTCAGCCTCGCACTGGCGGAGCCTTTCGTCGAGACTTGTGCTGAGGCTGCTGTTGGCTGGAGAGAGTTATCAACCCCTGTCGGAACCAATCCCAACGATATTAACGTTGGAATCGCTCAAAGAGCAAGGGTCCTGCTGGAGAACACTCACAAGCCTATTAGAGTTCACAGACACTCCACCCCCTCAGAGTATCTTTCGCAGATGTCTGGTAGGAATATCCGCTGGGAAAGTCTTGGTATATTCCTTGCTGCTGCCAGCCGAGCTGCTTTGGATACCTCTTCCTTTGGTCCGCTTTATAATAGCGACGAGGGACGTCGAGGTCTTATCAAAGCTTTGACGTACATTGGAGATTGTTGCTTGGAGACGTGTCTCGCGTTGGACTGCCTGAACGATTTACAACTCGTCTTGCAGTATGAGAATCTAATTGTCCACTCGCAAGTCGACGGTGATCAGAGTAAGTTCTACTCGATAATGCAATTTGCAGCACTTAATCAATCAATTGCAAAAGTACTAAACACTGAAACCAGGTTACCACTCTTGGCGGCGGATGGGAGATGTTGCAAGCTCGCTATTTGCCCTTGGCTATCACGAAAAAATCGACGAAGACTCTTACAACATTCCCTTGTTTGTTGCCGAGTTGCGCAGATCCTGTTTCGCTCGCATCTACGCAGCGGACAAGAGCTTGGCCATCTTCCTAGGGCGGCCCCCTCGAATTATGAAGGAATTTTGCTATTTCCAGCTTCCTACCAAGTTTGTGAGCGTCTGGGAAGAGCCCGACACCACTGAAAAGAACGGCAGCAGTCCGATGTCGTCCCCCATGATAACAGGTCGAGAGCGAGACGTCGAGGAGCACAACAGTGAACAAGTCTTGAACTACACTTCCGATACGTTTTGTTCGGCCTTGTTCGCAGTCATCAAAGAAGAGGTACTACAGCTCTTTCGCAAGCGCCAGGCTTCCGGCGAAACAACCATCATAAAGTCAGTCGCTATTAAGACTCCTGTATCAACACTCTTCCCTTACTAAATAGCGTCACAGTGAACTTCGTCTGAAGATTGACCAACAATGGCAAGACTTGCCTCCACACTACCGCCTTACCACCAGCCTTAAGGACTGCCCTCTTGGGCCCTTTGCAAGAGATTTCCTAGCTGGAGCTCGATTAGAGTATCTCCATACCCACTTTCTCCTGGGATTCCTATCCCAACGCAAAGTAGCCGAACCCGATGAAGCCCTTTTGAGAACCTCGAGCGAAATGCTATCTATTGTAGTAGAAACGATCATTCTTCGAGATCGAATGGCAAACTCAGGAACCTGTCTTATCTGGAAGGTAAGAAACACATCGCGCAATGCTGTAACATTTACCCAGTTGTCCTAACCAAAGCAAATGGTTGTATAGGTCGCTCAATACGGACTACCAGCAGCCGGGATCATCTCCCTTGCCCTTCTCAACTCTACAGCCCCCGACTACCGCCAATTCTCCCGATCAAAGATGATCCAAGCCCTCAGCGTTCTCGTCGCCGAAATCACTATCGGAGCGTGGATCCAGCCTGGTGAACCAAATTTTGCGCTTTTCTCACAGGCGACGAGGACCATTCAAAGCTTGCTCGACTCGCTCACCGCTCTTAAAGCGGCCTCAGGAGCTAGTGACTCGCAGCAGCTGTTGAATTCCGATGTTGCTGATAACTGGGATCCTTATATCAACTCGCAGTCTTGGGAGCTTGAAATGGACTTTTGGGCCAGTTTGGCCGAGCATCCCACGCTAGTTAATTGATTACTGTTTCTTCATGGGAAAAGAAAGTTTAAAATAATGAGAGAAGTATCACTCATTTTTTAATCAGGATTTATTTTACTTCATTTGTATATAGAGTAAGTAGCTGGCTTTATTATCTTCTGATGAACAATAAACTTAGAAATCTTACAATTGAATACCTAATACAAGCTACATGGCCTAACCAACAACCTTTTTCCTTCTTCCATTCATCTACGAACCGTTAGTCTTGTTTCTGTTGGCAACATGGGCAGCGAGCTTCCTAAGCGGAGCTGGGGCGTCTGCAAGGTCCATGAACACCTCAATCAAAGTCAAGCCTTTGCCCGCCTGGACATCCTTTCGTCCCAAAACACTCCGCAGCTCTCCCCAGTTCTTAGCCTTTTCTGCTACCACGGGATACTCAGGATCATCCAGCGGTGCTCCAAAGTAATTTGGAGCCTCAGTGTTCCTCCACGGCTGGATATCGTTGTAGTGTTCGTTAGGGCCGTGAATGATTCGCTCGACAGTGTAGCCATCGTTGTTGATGACGAAGATTGTAGCGTCAAGCCGACTCCTGATGATGTCACTAATGCCCTGAGCGGACATTTGAAGACTTCCGTCTCCTATAAAGAGTATAGAACGGCCAGATGAGCGAGCAGCCTCCTTGTTACCCTCCTTGCGCTGCTCTCGCCGAGCCAGAGAGCTTCCTTGTAATGCAGGGAGAGTATAGCCAATGGAAAGCCAGAGGGCCGAGTTTATAAGCGTGATGTTTTCTGGAAACACACAAGTGTTGGCGCCCGCAAAGGATGTGCCCGCTTCCGTGATGACGAGGTCTCCAGGTTGGAAAAACTCAGACATTCGAAGCCAGAAAGTGTCTTGAACGATAGCCGCATCGTCGGCAGTAGGCTTGAGATTTTTCAATAAGAGGGGTGAGAAAGAAGGCCCGTGAGTGAATGGCTGAGGAGCGGGTAGCTTTGTAGCATGGGCACGCTTCACCAGCTTCTTCATAAATGACTTGATAGAGATGGCGCGGCCGTCGGAGTCAACTTCGTTACCAAACTTGACGGAGTGCGCGTTCAAAGCAATTGTAACATCCGCCTTAGGCACGGCTGTGAAGCCATAAGAATTAACATCCGAATGCAAAGGTCCAAAATTGAGAACTAGATCCGCGTCATCAACTTGCTCTTTGATGACGGCATCTCCAGCGGCTCCGAGGTAGCCACCGTGATAGTTGGGCAGACTTTCGTTGACGATGCCCTTTCCGAATGGTGTGGAAAGCGTAGGAAGACCTGTCACTCGTACAAATTCGTTCACCTCTTCGGTGATACGGAAGCGAGAGGTCAGCCCGTCCATGAGAATCAATGGCTTTGTAGAAGTTTGAATCTTCTCCATGACCTTGTCCACTGCCTTATTCTCATACGCCTCATCGTATCCAGGGATTGAAAGATCAATAGGTGTGACAGGAGGCGACACTTGAGCCTTGACCATGTTGGTTGGAAGCTCGATATATACTGGCTGACTGTTCAAGACACATGCCTTGAGAGTTGCATCAATGAGAGCTGGTGCTGTATCTGCGTCTATCAGATTCGCCTGGGCCACAGTCACCCACTTGCTCATCTCTGGACAGGCTCTGTAGTTGCCAGTGCCCAGCGTATGATGCAACAAAGCACCAGCTTTCTGAGCTGCCATAGGAGCAGTTCCAACAATGTGTACAACAGGAGACCTTTCCGCATATGCGCCTCCAATGGCATTTATGGCAGAGAGCTCGCCGACACCAAAAGAAGTGATAATGGCTCCTATCCCTTTGATTCTTCCATAGCCGTCAGCAGCGTAGCCTGCGTTGAGCTCGTTTGCATTTCCGGCCCAGTGAAGACCCAAGGGCTTGATATAGTCAAGAAGTGTAAGATTGTAGTCTCCAGGAACTCCGTGGACAGATCCAAGACCAAGCTGGATCAACCTTTTGAAAAGGTACTCTGCAAGGTCAATCTTCCCCTGGTCTTCCAAGCCTGGGTTCGCCATGATACCGAGCTGATTGCCGTTGAGGGTTTACCAGAGGTTGATGAAGTAGATGCCGTTTTAGTATTGATAAGAGAATGATAATTATTTCAGACTTATAGAAAGTTGAGCTCGAAAACTTAGGATGGAGTTGCGCTTTACGTCGTGGGGTAGGAACTCGAAACCAGCAACTGTCTTTGACTGGAACACCGGTTGGCAGCACTGCTACTTATTATTTCCCAATCTCACGTCATAAACTGATCTAAACAATTCAACTCATTTCTAAACGTCGTTTGAAGCTTTAATTATACTCCAACTACCTGCTTCTCCTCACAGCCGAACGGTTATTCGGGTCAGCCTTACTCCACACTAGACCGAGCGCGACACCACAAGACCGATCACTCCGACCCTAATTGATGGCCTGAAAGCCCAAAGTTTGGAGCCGCGTGCTGATTCTGGCGTCCAAACATCTTACACAGAGCGTTTCTGATTGGAAATCGGTCCATTCCCACGCCCTATTCCCGTGGGGAGCGGTTTAGGATATTGATGGGTCTCCTCGGCTGAGGCGAGGGGTGAGAAATGACCGAAGTGGCACATTCGCAATCAAGATTGCAGCCGGCAACCAAGATATGTCCCAAGTAAGATTACGTTGGTTCCGATCAGTATCACAAACTGAAATTGATTTGGAATACTAATTAATACTCAAGATGATTCATTAAATATGTCAACATGCGCCCTATGCCTATCGCCTCCACACAACGCCGTGAGATGGTCGATTCAACCCGTTCGTTCTCCGACACAATATTTACAAACAACATCCACTTCATCGTAGCGAGAATCAGCTTCGCGTTCAGACAGCTTGTTGGATAAGGACATCCACGACACGCCGAGGATGCAAGTTGCTAACAATGACTTTGTGCAACAAAACAGGGCTGAACAGCCATGTAAACCGAGAGGATCACATCATGTAGATCATGACCACACCACCAAGGGCGATCGGAAGTTGCATACAAATTAACTGTTGATGAGATCTATTCTATAAGCACTTGCGGAGTTTTACGTGCCTCCGGCCATTCATAAGTACAGAGTTTCTCCAAGTCCCTAGCCAACTCCAATCTCGCAACCCCAACCCCGCTACTGACTACGACATTAGGCTGATGTATGACATTACTCGAAAGGTAAAATTCCTGTTTTGACATATTCAGAGCTTCAAGATCAATTCGGCACTGAATTCCGTCCGTTGGCCAACACCACGAATTCGTTGCTTATGGCGAATTGCGATTTTGACCTGTCAGTGAACGTACTCTCGTCGGGAGCAAGCTTTGCCGCATATTCCGGGTCTGCGAACGATTCAACAAGCGACTTCATATCGGGAAAGATGAACGTTGTGACGGCATCGCAGCTGATGAAAGTTGCATTTTCTCCGAAAGCAGCTCGAGCGGCCGCCTTCTCCGCCTCGGTGTTGAAGTGCTACTGACGGTCAGCCGATTCGCGCCTCGACAAAGGTCCCGCATCTGATCTCAATCTGTGAAAGAAGAGCTTAAGAGTCTCGGAGTTGCTCCATCAAAAGGGAAAAGAGTCAAAGGAAATAAGAACGTACAACGGAGTAGTCGAGAGCACCGTGTCGCTTGCAGACTTCGATGGCCATAGGAGCATGGATGTCGGTGTAGTGCTTCCGAAACTCTTCGTCGCTGATTCCCTCTTTCTTAGTGACTAGAAACGTAGCCTTTACGTGTCTAAATGTGCCCGCCATGGTGGATTTGGAGCTATACCAGCACAATGAGGCAAGATGTTGGGTTGATTCGGGTCTATGGACTCAGATGCCTCGTTCGGGCTATGACCTTTATTTATACACATCGCAGCCAGATTTTCGCGTTGGAGTCTCCATACTGCTCAGCAGATTCCATGGGCAATACACTAGCCCAAGCTGTCTAGACTACCGAGATGCTCTCTATAAAGCCTGCATATATCGCCATCGATTTGAGAGATCCCATTCCCATTACAACCCCAGTTGTTAACTCTGTCACAATCGAACCCTCAACATCTTGGCTCCCGAATGTGCGGACCTGGCTAGCCTCCAAACGGCTAGAGTACCGAGCCATGACAGGATGGATGCTTTTCGGTATAGCGTCAGGAGATGGAGTTCACAGGGCTAGACAAATCCATCTCATGCTCCGTAATCTCAGGCTACAGCGGCTTCTGCTCCGTTTTTGCTAGGCAGGCCGGCTGCTTGTAGCTGGATCGTGAGATGATACGAAATTTCTTCAATACGAGATGGACATCACGCGTTCCTAGTCCTTCACATAAGAAACTCCCACACGCTCGTTTTGCAACCATTTTCACCAAGTCCGGGATCGGGATAACAGCTTGCCCACCAGCTCCAGCTCCGTCCCTGCCACTCGTTTTTCCTCTTGAAACCCGGGATCCTTCGTTACCCACAGCCGCAATGGCCTCCATCGCCAAGACTCTGGCCGTTCTCGCTTTCGGCCTTGGCCTCCGTGTCTCCGTCGCCGGCTCCCGTGGCGGAAGCCTCGATTTCTTCTCCGACGACAAGTGCCAGCATCGCATCCAGGCCGAGACGGCGCCGATTTCCCTCGACGTCTGCATGCCGGCGTCGCCCCTCGGCGAGCTGTCGAGGAGCTTCCGCGTCGACGAGAAGCCGTACTGCCCCGACGGCAGCAGACCGTCGCTGCTCTTCTTCCAGGATTGCGCCTGCACAGACGGCATCGCCAACTACATCCCCAACGCAAACTACGGCGACTACGGCAACGGCTCGTGCCAGGCCATGTGGGGTGGTGAATACCTCATGTTTGCGCTGTCCTGTGGCGAGTTCAAGGCTCCCGTGCGCTCTGTGATTTCCTTTGCCGCGACGTTTCCTTCATCGGCCACCACCACGAAGCCTCTCGGCTGCCCTCCTCTTACCAGCGACGCTTCAGCAACGGCTCCTTCTTCTGCGACTTCTGATGCTTCTGATACTGCTTCCGGAAGTGCCCGAGCAACTCCGACGCTGGGCTCTAGTTCCTCTAGCTCCTCTTCGCAGCAGGAAGGCTCTGCTAACGCCTCATCTCCCTCTTCATCGACTGGGACAAGAACAAGAGTCGTTCAGCCGACAGGCACAAGCTCTCAGGCGGCTGCGACGACGACATCGGCCGCAATGGGACGATATTATGAAATGGGAACCATGTACTGGGTCGGTTATGCTGGAATCTTTGGTGTTGTATCATTCCTGACTCTGTAATTTCGGAGTTGTCACGGATAATGCTGCGACGCGGAATTTGATTATGATTGTATCAATTATGCTATATGCTATATGCTAGTAATGTCTATTCGTACTCTTAACCAAAGTGCATGATGCATGCCTGCTTGCCTGTTTCTATATAAGTTCCGTTTTCCTGTAATTCTAAAATGCCAATCTATATTTGTTTTCCCCCGTAGTATGCAAGGGCATCATTACGCATTAGAGTCGTATTTGGTGATTTCATTTCTCTCCCCGGCGACGTTCGCGGACATGCCTCCTATTCTCGTCGATGATAAACAGCGTGGCAACCGCCACGCCAAGCCCGCTAAGTCCAATGCCAACGTAAAATGCGCTTCTACAGCCCCTCAGAAGCTCTTCCTGTGTAGTTCCGGGGCTGATCTGTGATTGTACCGTGCCTGCGATGCCGAGGCCAATGGAAATGGAGTAGTTGATGACGGTGTTGACGAGAGAAGCGGCAAGACCTTGATGTTCTTTCGGTAGAGCCTCGCTCAGGATAATCGTGGCGGCGGGAAACGACATGTCCCTATTTTATCATGATTAGCAAGATGAAAATTGGTATGCAAAAGGAGACAAAAGTACTCACATTCCCCAGGGCATGACAAGGATGGAAACAAATGTCTGAGCCCAGTATATTTGATGAGCAGGCATTGTTGCTACCAAAATCCCACCAACGGTAAACGCCGTCATCGCCATACCCATGACCATGCTCGGTCTTACTTTTCCGAGAATGAGGCCAGTCGTAAAAGCTGCGCACGCTCCGGAGACGGCCGCCGTGCTGAACTGAGCACTGGACACAAGAGGACTTTGGCCTCTTATCAGCTCCATGATTTGCCAAAGATAGAGCAACCAGATGCCAAAGCTGGACCATCCGGCGGCGATGCAAGCCAGTACGAAGCCCAGATGGCCACTGAATAGCTTTGTCGGCAACAGTGGGAATGTCGCATGGACCTCGATCCATGCAAATACCCCCAGAAAGAGGAACCCGACGATGAGGAGCACATAGACATACGGAGTATGCCATCCAACGACGGGAGCTTGGTTCCAGGCAAAGTTGATTAAGATGAGTCCAGTGATACCGGCAGCAGCGCCGGGAACGTCGATGAGCTCCCATAGTCGTGCCTGGGATCGGGCATTTGCGGCACCAGGGGTTTTTGGGATGATCAGGACACCGGCAGCTGCGACAAGAGCGCAGACCATGGCCATGACAAAGTACGCCCAAGGCCACCAAACAAATTCAGCAAAGATTGACGAAAAGACGGCGCCGACGGTGAATCCTCCCGGGGCTGTGGCACCAAACATGCTGAATATCATTGCCTTTCTCCTGCCTGGTGGGTATGTGCGGCCGATGATGGCCACTGCCGAAGGCACGGCAAATGCAGGCCCCATGCCTTGGAGAGCTCTGCAGACATCGAAGAAGATGATGGAGGAGGACCAAACGCTAACGCCAGCCAGCAGACTCCAGAGGGCATACCAGGAGAAGCCAATGACGAAGATGATCTTGTGTCCGAATAGATCACCGAGTCGGCCTGCAATCAGGATAAAGGTGCCCACAGTAAGACTGTAGGCTGCAGGCATCCAGCTAAGTTGCCCAGCATCTTGCGTGCCAAAGGTGTTGCCAATGATGTGTAGCGGAGCAATGCATTGGCCCAGCCCAGCTTGAGCTAGCAGCTGGGCGAGACATAGCGTGAAGATCAAGGGGATCTCGACAAGCAACGACTGAGGAGGCGGTATATGGCTAGGGGTAAGCTCGAGTGTAAGATGGTCATCTGCAGGTCGTTGTGAGTTTGATGCCAATGTCTCTATGTCGAGCTCGCGATTTTCTTCTTCGTCACGCTCCCGTTCTGTGAAAGATCCATCGTCTTCGAGATCTGGTTCTTGGCGATCCGCGTATTCTTTTTCTCCGTCATCGGTGACTAAGACGCCATGGTTGTCACTTGAGTGTCGCGTTTCGGAAGCCATTCCGACGTTATTGTCTGACATTGAAACTTGATTGCAACGAAATGTGACAAATTCGGAACAACTGCCTTAATGTCAAATCGAACATTGCAACCCAAATTTTTTTTCCTCAGTTCGAACGTATTTCAAGGGGTCCATATATGTTGATGAGAAATAGCTGACCAAACATGGATCCATTCTCAGTCAAGACAATTCGGCCTCCCACGTCTCTTCCGCAATAGCCGCAATCCGCACCACCCGCAGCAGCCGCATCTGCCGTAGGGCCGCACCGCCCGCTGCAGACTCGGGGACATGACGGCTTCACCGTGTTGTCTTGGTCGAAATGTGGCTTGCCATTAGATCAAACTTCGGCTTTTCATAGCTTTTGAAACAATTTTACGCGGATATCGGTAATAATGATGGTCAACGGTTGAATATAAAGAGCCGGTGCTCTCAAGTGACGATACAGTCATAACGAATCGTAAACTAACAAACAGTAAGCTCAGTCAGCGTATAAATTTATTCCACTCCGCCCAGTAAAAAGTCGGAAAGAAACTTGCAACAAAGAAAGAAAAGAATCGAAAGAAACACGAAAATGCCATCACGTACCTCAGCCACCATGAAAGCTCTTCAACTACTTCGCCAGACAGCCAGCGAAGCCCCTCGTCTCGTCTTCACCGAGGTACCAAAGCCGGTGCTCATACCAAACCACGTCCTGGTCAAGGTCCACGCTTCAGCAATCCACCCCAGTGATGTTGGTAATGCCCTGGGTTTTTTTCATACACGCAGTATCCTCGCGTTGTTGGGAGGGACTATGCGGGAGTCATCGAAGAAGGCCCTCAAGAGCTGGTTGGGCAAGAGGTATATGGCACCAGCGGGCGCGAGTACGCCTTTACCAAGGACGGATTCCAGGCGGAATACTGCCTCGTCCACGAAGACGAGATTGCCCTGAAGCCGAAGAGCATATCGTTTGTCGAGGCGGCAACACTTGGCGTTCCATTCACGACGGCATCGCAAATGGTCGAGAGGGCAGCCATCACAGAATCCGACACTGTTCTCGTCATAGGAGCCAAGGGCGCCGTTGGATCATCTGCAGTTCAGCTCATCCAGAACATTGGCGCGCGAATCATCAAGGCCACTCGCGATGCTGACGGGCATGTGAACACCGACGAAGACCCAGAACTGAACACCTTGGACGTCCTGACAGAGGGCAAGGGAGTCGACGTCATTCTCGACACCGTGGGATCTCCCACTATAACGGTAAACGGGCTGAAGAAACTCGCTAAAAATGGTCGCCTTGCTTTCATTTCCGCTCCCAAGGTCGGTGCCCGAGACATCAGCTTCGACATGCGTGACTTTTATCGCGCTGATTTGAGCCTTTTGGGCTGCAACTCGCTGAACCCCTCGGCGAAGGACATGGCACGGCGGATGAGTGCCATGGCGAAGCTTTTCGAGTCTGGAAAGTTGAAATCCGGAAGCAAATGGACACCAGTGCCCATTGATGAGGCCGTGGAGGCGTATGGCAAGTTGATGAAGAGGACGACGGAGGAAAAGTTTGTCGTTGTCATGGAGTAAAGGGAGATGATCAAGTCATGATTACGGGAAGACGATTTATGATTACGAAGCATAAATTTCTCTGGCCATTAGCACTAAGGTGGATGAGATATTGATTAGGAAGCGAGTTCTGGAACAGTGTTGCCTTGTAGCATTAAGACATTAAGACGCATCCATAAGTCTCCGAAGGTATTTGGTAATAGCATAGGGAGACAGAAAAGCCATAATACAGGTGTAGAGAATACGATGATCCTCAATACTATTTTGTTTCTTTCTGAGGATGAATCCATCGTCACTGACGAAATTTTGTGTTGATTACTCTTCGCTTCGCTTCATCTTAACGTTTTCAAGACAAGTTCTTACTTTTAGCAGAACTTTGCGTATGCATCACGCCACGCTCCAGAGCAGAACAAACAGCAGGGATGTAAGTCTGGCTAAGCACAATGCGGCTTAGAACTGGTTTGACAAACCGAGGAAAATATTTAGCATAAGAAGAGGGTAATGTCCGTATATAATACTGTAATCACATGCTTTTCTTATGTCTAAATTTCGCGTAGATTTGATCGTAAATTTTCCTATCTTTGCCATATTCTCTCCCCCAGCCTCCCAACGCCCGCAAGAGCTTAGTAAGAATCGATATGCCAGCTCCGCATTAATGCTCCGTAGGCAATTCCAGATATATGGGCGATCGCTAACCTCCAATCAACATGCTGGCGGCAATCCTATCTCAGACAAGTAAGGCGTTCGCCCAAAGCCCACACAGCTCGACAATGGTACGCAATCCCGGAAAAAGGGCCAGATTACCTTCTCGTTATGGTTATTGTCCGGTAGCGGCAGACTAGCATTGGACAACCATCAATCGGCAATGGCACCCAATGATAACGACTGATTGATCCCATGGCCTTCCCGATATGAAACAGCTGAGAGCGAGAGGCTTTTTCATAGCACACCCTCTATTCGATTAT
The DNA here is from genome assembly GCA_003439915.1 of Trichoderma atrobrunneum. Classification (NCBI taxonomy): domain Eukaryota; kingdom Fungi; phylum Ascomycota; class Sordariomycetes; order Hypocreales; family Hypocreaceae; genus Trichoderma; species Trichoderma atrobrunneum. The sequence goes on along the minus strand of PNRQ01000124.1, from coordinate 59,943 downwards.
TTCTCCCATTGGGCCGGTCCTTTGCACTTTTTGAATCAAAATAAAGAACTTCTGCTGCGTGAACGGGGAGCTCCGTTGGTGTTGCCGGCAAATACCGACTGATAAATCCAAGCGATCGTCGCTTCGCGCGCAGTCTTGAGCCCCTCAGTCACGGCGACAAGCAAAATAAAATGGAACCCGCGATGCCGGAATTCCGTCCACAGACCGCGCTTCCCGCCTAACCGGCATCGAAACCGCCTCGGTCTCCCAATCAGGGCACCGAGCTTAATAAAGAAGGTCCTGGATATCGACGGACGTTTGTCCCCAAGCTGGGTGATGGCCATTAATGTCTTCACGTGGAGGAGATGCGATGGACAGGTAAAACGTGGCGATGAGGCCACGAGGGCCAGTGGACGAGCATGATTGTGTCGAGAGGGCTGCTGAACGATGGATGTGGAGGATGCTAGTAGGATAGGATACTGGTCCAGGATGGCTGCGGAGGATCGTCTTTTAGGACGAGGGGCCGTGGAGGAGATTGCGGGAGACGGCAGTTTTGGACCTGCCAAACAAGGGAGGTCGGGATCTGGATCTGGAGGATGTTATTGTTGATGCTGCTAGCGATAACAGCGACAGAGTAACTGAACGGACATATAAAGGTCAAGGATCGTCCATGTGGTCTGTGGCATCGTGGTCCGTCATCCCAGTACAGCCCAACGAGTCCTTCATCTTCAACTTCCCCTCCGTCTTCACACTCTCACCCTTCAAAATGGTTAGCTTCAAGGTATGTCATGGCTTAGTTCTGGAGTCCCTTGTGAATCCACAGATCGTTGCTAAAACGTGATGAACGCAGGTTGTCGCCGCCGTTGTCGGCCTCGTTTCCAGCGCCTCCGCTGCTGCTATCGAAAGCCGCGCTTCTTGTGTTTACACTTGCGGTTCCACCTGCTACTGGCAGTCTGATATCGACGATGCTCTCTCAGCCGGATACAGCCACTACAAGTCCGGTAGCACCATTGGTGAGTTCCACTGCGATGTTGCGGCTGCTTTGATCGTCAATTTTGGCGGGGTTTCCTCTTGAGTGGATCTGGGTGTCTTGACCAAAATCGCTGACATTGGACGTAGGCTCGGACGACTACCCTCACCAGTACAACGACTATGAGGGTTTCAGCTTCCCTACCGCTTCTCCTTGGTACGAGTTCCCTATTCTGAACACCTTCAAGGTGTACACCGGCGGAAGCCCCGGTGCCGACCGTGTCATTTTCGACTCCAAGGGCAACTTCGACTCCGTCATCACCCACACCGGTGCTAGCGGCAACGACTTTGTTGCTTGCAAGAAGGACTAAGGGAAAAATTGTATGGGATTAAGTTGGGTTGGAAGCCAAAATGGAAAGGCAAAGGGGAGAAAACAATACCAAAATGATGATTCACGATACTTCACCTTTGTGTGCTGGCAATACTGTACATTAGAATTGCGCAGTCACAATATGTATGTACTGCATTTTAGCAAGCCCGTCTTGTTGGTGCTTTATTTATAAATTCTACTTTATCTGGGACCTAATCTTGGTCCTGGAAGATATTATTTTTGTCAGCACTTCACCCTTGTCAGCATGTGGACAGGTTTACTTGCCTTTGCTAAAACTCAATGACAATCTTCCCAACCGCGCCGCCCTTTCGCATGTAATCGAAAGCCTCCAATGACTTCTCGAAGCTAAAAACTCGGTCGATGCATGAGTCGAGTTTAAAGTGTGGTTGCCTGAGAAAATTCATCAAGTCTTCCAGATCGCCCTTTGATCCGACTTGGATTCCGCTGTACAAGACGGGGCAGTATTAGTATCCTGTAAATCTAGCAAAGAACTGATTACCAATTTGAACTCACACAATGCTGCACTTTTTCATGATGAGCAGTTGAACCAGGCGAAACAAATCGCCTTTGCCATCTCCCGACAGGAAGCCAACTTGAGAGATCTGACCCTCTCGTCGTATTGACTGTACACTCTGGAGTAGAGAATCAGCCCCGCCTTGCTCGATGACGATGTCGACTCCAAGGCCTCCAGTAAGCTTCAACACCTCTTCATCCCAGTTGGGATTCTGCTTGTAGTTGATAACATGAGTAGCACCGAGCTTTTTCGCCCGTTCCAGCTTCGTATCAGACGAAGAGGTAGCAATCACAGTAGCGCCAGCCTTGGCGGCCAAGCTGAGTGCCATAATGCTCACTCCTCCAGTACCTACAGCCCACATTAGCAATCTATGGAGCATTTCGTATAAGTATCTGTACAGGAGAACTTACCTTGAACAAGCACAGTCTTTCCCCACAAGTTGTTGGTTCTCATGTTCAGGGCTGACCAAGCAGTAACACCAGAGCAGGGCACGATGCTAGCCTAAGATATGTCAGTCCTCTCCCAACTATCATAGGAGGTGTACTCCGTAGAGCAGCTCGGAACCAACCTCAGCCCATGTCAAGTTGTCGGGGATTTTCACAAGTTCAACCTCTGCAAATACCACATAGGTAGCCAAGGTGCCATCCATACCTTGTCCAGGAGCTATCGCATTACCGTCAGCATTGGCTATTTTGTGAGAATACAGCTGCTAGTAGTTGCTCACCTCGTGCCGTCAATTCACGCCCAGTAATATTATCCAAATTATGGATGGCGGCAACTCTACTACCGACCTAAGATACAGTGAGTAACCATCATTATTCAGGTACTTATCTGAGGTCCCTCACCTCAAACAGGGTCACTTTGTCGCCGACCCAAACAACCTCGCCTGCGACGTCGGCGGCCATAATAACATTGGATGGAACCGGCCACGGAAAGTTATCGTCCAGCATAGCTAGATCTTTGTAGTTTAAGGAAACGGCGCGAACTCGAATCAGTATGTCGGATGAGCCTCGAGATGGAATGGCTTCGTCAACGAATTCGGCCACGTGAGGACCGCGCCTGCGAAGAGCTCTCCGGGTGTGTGGGACATTCTGGTCGGCCATGGCGAACTATTGAAGGAGACGAGAGACTATGCGTATGGTGAATTTTCAGTTCTGAATTTGGTAGATGTCGTGATTGCTTGAGGCGTTGTCAAGTGTTGAAGTAAGTAGAGCGATTATATAGGTGTGCATAAGCGTACCTGTAGACCAATCTCAGTTATCGAAGCTGCCATGATTTATCATCATTTGCTGACATTTACCGGAATTGAATTGACAACCCATCGTGTGTTGAATCTAAACAAACTCGAAACGGCACTCACTTCGAGTACAAAGTGGATTGTGGCCCTGATTCGTTAGCAGGTAGGTGTTGGTGCATGGTTCATGTTGTGTGCGCTTCGGCAGCGGAGTTGCAGGACGATAGTGGATTTTGAGTTCCGCAACCTCGTTTGAAAACAACGGAGGAAATAGGATTATTAATGAGTGATATATCTTTCCGAAAAGATGGTGCTCTCCAGATACTATCTTGGGTTAATTTGTCGCAGTCATAGATGCGCGGAATTAGAATTAAATCGCGGGAGAAGACCCGATCCTTGAGATTCGGCGGTGGCGCTGTTACTCCGTTCTTTAGCGCCATCCACAGCAACTCCGCAAGCCCTGAAGGGCTGATTAGCGGCGGTAAAAGCGACAGGGGTGCGGCCGCTCCCCTGCAGGACGAGTCTCGAATCAAGGCGCTGGAAATGATGGTCGATCGCCTGCATGGAGTAATTAATTGCAGAGCCATCGTGGCGTGTGATGGTTCACTTTTTGGTGGAAGGAAAATATCTAGCAGTCCCGACATGTTCCAATACACACGTGTCGCATTACCTAAGCGAGACTCGGGTATCTGTTCAACTGTTCTAACAGTGCACTGTTACCTACAGGTAGCAAAGGGTGATGAGAGTTACCGGAGAATGTTAAAGTGAGATGCCTGATTGTCATACATCTGTCAGATTCCCATCTATCGATATCAAAGATCTAATCTAATCTACCAAGATACACCATCTCGCTTCGACCTCAATATGTACATGCATCTGAATCCATATTCTCTTACGGCCAGCCAAGAAGACCAAATGTCAGCTGCGGAGCGCCTTCAAATGTCTTGACTATCTCCTTGAGCTCCTCCACGTCCCAGTTTGCCCACAAAAATTTGCCTCGCAGGCTCTCCGATTCAGCACTAGCACACCAAACGGCAAAAGCGCCGGGTAGGAAAGCTGGTTTGTATTCAAGTCAGTTGAAACAATTCCATGGAATGAGCATTTGTCAAGGGTGTGGGTACTCACGAGAATCCATGGTAGGCCTTGGAATGCCAGTATCAAACGACTTCTGCGACATGCTGCTCTGCACCACGCCGGGGTGGAATTGCAGCACCCTCAAATCGGGATTCTCGAAATGCAAATAATCGAAAATCTTGACGCCCGCCAACTTAGATCCGTGGTAGCTGCTGGACCCAGGAACAAAGGGGAATTGGGCGACTGAAGACGTCACGTTGATGACGGTTGCATTCTTCTCAGCCAGAGGCACAAACGCTCGGACGAGATTGAACTGTCCTCTGACGTTGATCTCGAATCCAGACCACCACATAGATGATTCGGTTCCCAGCAGTGTTCCCGGATCGGGCAGAACCGCAGCGTTAGCAACAAGAATGTCAAGCTTCTTGCCCGCAACGGATGCAAACTTGCTGAGAGCAGCTGTGACAGATGCCTCGTCAGCGACGTCAGCCGTAATGATGTGGACAGTGGTCTCGGGATATTTTGCGTCGATAGCTTGCTTGCTCTTAAGCAGAGTCGCCTCGGTACGTCCCAAAAGGGCGATGCTTGAAGCGCCAGACTGGGCGAAAGTCAGAGCAATGGCCGCTCCAATCTCTCCTCCTCCACCAGTGATGACCACATTCTTCCCCTTGGTCGAGAGCTCAGGACGAGTAGGGGAGATTGCCTCATAGGGCTCGTGGTGAAACTTTTTGGTATAAGTGGGAACGTTGACGAACTCGGGCATTTTGGCGGTTTGTTACTGGGTAGCACTGGGAAGGTCTCTCGATCTGGAAGTCGATGGTGGTAACAAGATGTATAAGATGGAAAACTGGTTTACTTCTTCTGCACTCTCTGATCCAACATGTGCTGGTAAGGCATCATTATATAGCTGATTGAGCAGTAGCACAGCTCGACAAAACCTCTAATCACATATTGTACCATCGTTCATGAGGTGGATTAGAAATCATGGCATTGCAATCGCGCCGCTCTTCAAGATACCAGATTGATTATCAATACCATTCCGCAACGTCCAGTACTGTCCGAGGCAAGAATATAATGGAGCTGTACCTGTCCATCAACACCTTTTAGACGGGGCTGATGACATAAATGGATGCAACATCCCGACCGGGTAGCGGCCGATGACTCGAGGACACACTCTTAATATGTAGCATGGGAGCGGCCGATGGTGTAGCCAATCCGCATCGACTAAATCAACTTAATAGGGCATAGTCCTACGACAGGGTTGCGGCCGCCCCCTTGTCGCTCTAAGTCGATTAAAGCTTAGCAATCAGGACCTGGGCAAATCTTTGGACGCGCCCCCATTTACACCTGGCCCCTCTCTTGTCAACTTCATCCTTGTCGGCTCGAATAAGCAGCCAAAAGTAACATCTTCCGTTTCAAAGCAAACATAGAGAGTATTCAAGATGCCAGCCGAAAGATTGATCGAGAACAAAGCTCAGAAAGCCTGCCGCCACTGCCGTCTCCACAAGCGGAGATGTGACAAACGTTTACCCAGATGCTCGCGATGCTCCTTGTAAGTGCGACTTCCACAGGCGCAATTGGCCGCCAATCAACGATCCAGGAGAATGCAATGCTTATTCATTCGTTCCTTAATGATAAAGGAAACTACTCAGATGCGAATATGACGACGACGCGCCGATTGAAGAGACGGTACCAGATACAAAGCGGCTGTGGAGCGAGCCCCTGGCCATCAAACGAGACTCTTGCGGCCTCGAACTGAGTCCCGCAGGCGAGAAGCAGCTCCTATGGATCGCTTGTCAGACTCAGGAGCAGCATTCCGATCAAGCTGATATTAAGTCGTTGATGAGTCTGGTCAAGGACACCTTCAAGTATGGCGGCACCTCCGCGGAGCAAGTCTCGAATAGGTACTTCGCCACAGCCCACGACTGGATACCCATTGTAGACGAACCAAATTTCAGGTTCAATCTTCGAATCATCCGTGATAATACGGATTTCTACTACGATTCCTTGGCACTGCTACTGTTGTGCATGCTCCTGATGAATCAACAACCCTGTTACCACCCTAATCACACCCCCAACAGCGCCCTCTATCGGACTACAAGGCGGCTATTCTCTCTCCTCAACACGCCTACCATTGTTGACACAAATTCACTCGCAAGGCTGCAGGCAGGCCTGCTTCTGTCTGCGTATGAGTGTGGGCACGGGATGGCCAGAGAGGCTAGCTCAACATTGGCATCGTGTTTCGGCCTCATCAGGCAGCTAGACATGTCCGCCGTACAGAACAAGGCCGCGAATAGGCACTATGACGACGTCCAAGAGCCCATCAGAAGGCTTTGCTGGGCCTCCATCGTCTTTTTAGATCGGTTGGTATCCCCTCCTCAGGCTTATCCTCTTCTTAGCTATGTGCACTCTTCTAACTGGAGTGTAGATCCATCGTCCTTTCATGTGCAGACAACGCCGCTGCACTTCTTATTCCAACCAGTGAAATCTTACCTCAGGATGCTGTTCCCTACATGAATAAAGACAAATATGCTCTTATGAACACGGCGACCAAGTTCCGAACAAGAGCCTACTCAGCCCTCTTGATCGGCGAGGCTATCAAAGCCGTCCACGGCGATCCAGAGTCTACGGAGTGCATAGAAGCAGAGAGGCTACTCCACGATCTCGTCCGGCAGCATGCGGCAACCTCCCAAGGGGAGTCGTATCCCGTCTGCGAAGGCGTAACGATGGCTCTCAGGTGGGCTCTTATCCTCTTTTCCCGCTGAAAGCAATGCTAATACTAATGGACAACACAGCGCCGTCGTATCAGCCTACAAGAATAGGGCAAACCGCCCTAGGTCCGCTGCCCCCGACGCAAAGCTCGAGCTCGACCTCAAATTCGCCTATAACATAGTGTTCGAAATGTGCCGAGTTGAAGGTCTCATCATGGGCAAGAGGGACAAATCCCTCAACAGAATGTGCTTTTCGGGGCTGGGCTGCCTCTACCGCGCAGCAGTAGACCTGGTCGAGGTCTACCCCAAGGGGGCCTCGACCGAAGACGTCAAACAGCTTCGGGAAAATTTGGAGTGGTTTTCTGGCCATTGGAAGGTGGCGGGTAAGTCGAAAAATTTACTTTGTTTGAGTACGGAAGAAACATGGGTGGGCGAAATTGCTAATTGACATTCGTGGCAGATGTTTTGCTACAGCGGCTGAATCGGAACGTCGACAGGCCCAAGCAGGTCTTTCCTGGTTTTTGGTAGACAATACCAGTGTCTATAGATGCAATGCTATGAGTCTCTATGATGAAAAGCAAGTCAGTGCGTGAATGTCTTGTTGGTTGACAACTTCCTTGTTGTGCGACTCGCCTTGAGACATTCGCTGTAAGTCAGCGTATCGCCCGGGTCCAGCCACTACCGGGATTCATTGCTCAAGCTATACACAGTCACTGGAGTTGTCAGAGACTATTGCGAGGCAGCCAGACGATGTTGTCTCAATAATTGAGAGTGGCATTCAGGGTTTGACTGTCGCCTCTACAGCCTGTGAAGCCCACACATCCGCAAATCGTAAGGCGAATTCCAAGACCATTGACAGGTATTTCGACAAGTACAAGATTTAATTCCTGCTACGTCAAAGCACCATCTCGTTCAATTGCTTTCACAAACATGGCTCTCTTCCTATCCAGCTCCATTCTACAAACACCCTTTCCTTACCAAATACCTCTCATACACCCCCAATTAAATCCTCAAGCTACACACTTTCACCATTTCATTCGCGATTCTTTGCAATCATCTACCCCAATTGCTATCAGTATTACAAGCCGTTTTCCCTTGTCCAAGGCTACTTCCTCTTACTCCTCCCAACAAACACATCACCATCCCCTCCATCCCCCACCAACACCACACTCTACTTCCTACTTTACACAACATCCGCCCGTCACTGCCCTTTCCAACCCTGCGACTCACCGTACAATTTCAAAATTTCAAGGAAAGTCCCAGCGGCTGCTTTCCCAAACTTTCACCGCCTCTCGGTAACAATCAATTCCTATTCGTCCTCCTCCATCCTGAAATTCCGTGAAGCTCTCCTTCTCAAGCTAGCTCTGGAAAAAAAGTGGGGTGACTTGCTGTGGCAGGTGCCGACCAAAGCTAAAAAGTGAACTGGTAAACCCGGAAAGAGCAGTGCAGCTGCAGTGACTTGCTGACAGACGCGACCTCACGTACGTCCTCCTTTATTCCATTTCATCCTCCCAGCTGCCCGGCTTTCTTTTCTCTCTTCAACCCTCCATCTCCCCTTGCCGGGCCCCTATCAACACCATCATTTACCTATCGTCACATTTCGTTTATGGTGTATCTTATTAATCTGCGGCCCCTTAGTCACCGACTCCCCGCCATGGAGCACAACCCGATCCATAACGAGGTGACGGTTGCTGCTCAGCCGCAAGCTCCCGCTCCCAAGGGCCGTCAACGTGCCAAGCAAGCTTGCGATGAATGCCGCAGACGCAAGCGCAAGTGTGATAGCACCTTTCCGTGCGCTATGTGCGTACAGTTTGAATATCCTTGCAAAATCAACGGAGTCCTCGTCCCTGGCCAAAAGCTCAAGAGGTCTCTTGATGTGATGCTTGAGAGCAGTGAGGCATCTTTTCAAACTGCGCCCTCAGCTCCGCCCTCAGTTCCCGCCTTAACTGTGGCCTCAACTTATCCCTCAACTGAGCCCTCAGCCACGGCAGAGGATGTTGCCCATCAAACCACAGCAGAGGATGTTGCCCGTCAAACTCCACTCCCTCCTCTCAACCGCGGCATCATTGAGCCAGCAAAGCGACGCTACATGAACCAGAACTCGGCTGTGGCCTTTCCCAACCAACTGGGCGTGGAGCTTGAGTCTGCTCATCCTCCCCGGCTCCATTCGTTTGCCTGGAACTGTGGCATTCGCCCTGAGGAACCTGGATCCATCCATGCTCCATTGACCAACTACATCAGTTATGAGGAGTGTCGACACTATACGGAAATCTACTTCGCCACTGTGGATGTGCCGTTCCATCTCTTTGACAAGCAAAAATTCCTCCAGCAGTGTGATACCTACTTCAACAGACGAAACCAAGATCTCATCCTTGGTGCCTTGATTGGAGCCGTTGTTTCTCTCGGCTCTCTCTTTGCCTTTCATCAAGGTCACCCTATGGAGTCGCAAATCGTCAAGCATGTCAAGGATGTCCTCGAGGATTCGACTTTCAGCCGTCTTCCCTCCATTGATCAAGTCAACGCATGGATTCTGCGGACCCTCTATCTCCGCTCGACAACCAGACCCCATCTTACTTGGCTTTCGTCTTGCACCGTCATGCATCTGGTGGAAGCTGTTGGACTTCACCGTGATATCAACTCGGAGCTTGTCACCCAAAGCCTTCAGACTCCTGCCACGGAGGACGAGGGAAGCAAGCGGACCTTTTGGCTCGCTTGGTGCCTCAATACAATCATTGCGTACGAGTATGGCCGTACCAAGATTCAATTTGATGGCATAGACTCTCGGCCCACCCCCTTTGATGACAAGAGTGAGACTGGCCTCCAAATACGCATGGCCAGAATCTTACCTAGCGAGAATCTCAGCGGCGATGTGATGGCTGTCAGCAAATCTCTCGAAGCCGCTATCCAAAAGCTTCTCGACATGGGAGAGGTCAAGGGCTTTCCTGCCCTTACCAGAGGAGATCTCTGCTTCTGCCTCTATCGCCGCCTTCGCCTTCTCAAGGTCAGCATCAGCAAAGATACCTTGTCGCAGATCCTCCAGATCGGCTATACTGCTGTCGAGGCAGCTTCTGACTTGGCAGAACGAGGTATTCCGTGGTGGAATGTCCTGGGCACCACCTTCCAGTTCTTTTGTGTTTTGCTCGCCATCGACAACCGTGACAGCCTCACTCAGGTCTCGTGGGTTATGCCCAAGCTCGAGCGCATCGTGGAGATCCTCAACACGCACATGGCTGCCGAAGCACTCGACACGGCTAAGACCCTGATGAGAGATGCGTTGGCCAAGAAGAATCAGGAGATTGCTTTGTTGGAGGCGTCGAATGGTAATGGCTTCCCGTTTCCTCACAGAGAGTTGACACCTGACTGGGACACCATGTTGAACCCATATTATATCGTGGGAGGCTTCACTTTTAAGGATCTTGGGGTCTGATCTCACTCATGTCATGTAATACAATTTTGGAGGATGTGTACATAATGTAAGCTAGGTAGGTACACATACCATGGAATATGAATCATGTTGCTCCCCTCATCCACGGGGTTTATGTCTTTTTTCTATCGAGCAAGCATTTCCACCAGGTCCCAGGTGTAGTTCTCCCTCCTCTCCATGGAACGACCCATATAGGTAGCCCACGCCAGGTCGCCTCAGGAGAAATGCGTGGAGATAAGGATCTCGTCGGGAGGAATAATCATCACACCTCCGGTTCGCTCGATGTGCCTAATTGCCAACGGGTGCTTGTTGGTCACAAAAGGATATTGGACGGCGGTGGAAGACGTTTGCGGATAAGCGTCATTCATCATTTCAGTTGCTTCATAGTCCAGATTCTATGAGCAGCGCCAATCGTTTGCAAGATATGCAGGCATTGAGCGTCTCAGTGGAAGATTCGTATGGTATCGAGATCGTGGGGAAGCCATTTCCGGAGGAAATTGTGTATTCAATTTTGATGACAAGGCATCTGACAACAATATTCTTGTGGCCCAGTGTGGGAAAGGAATGTCGTCTTGCGAGTGTCGGCCCCTCAGGTGCAGACTGTTTTCCACGAAGGCAGCCAAAGGTTCATTCACCTTCTGGTTGATGCCTCGTATGATGGAGCTGGAATGCTCTCCACCAGGCCTCTGTCGGATGACGTCTTCCATGGCTTCTGATCCAGCAATCGATGACTCTTTCTCTCTCTCTCAAGGTTCGGAGGGGACAATCTGTTTTGGCTCGCCAAATCTCCCGACATGGCGTGTATCGCATCATGGTCGAGTCTAGAGCTCTAGGGGGTGTGAAATACGGGCAAGAGTGCCTGTACAAAGAGGGCGTCAGTCTTTGGCAACCAGTAACAAGGTTCTGCTATTACTCGTATGCCGTAAACACATACCGGTTCACCGAGAAGAAGAGTCATAGCATGAGGCAGAAGGGCACCCTGATAGCCCATGTTGACGTATCCCCGAGGGTTGGACTGCCTAGTCGAAAATTTCGAGGATCATCAGCAGTGCAAGTGGATTCTCGTGCAAGGCAGCGAGAAGCCCCCCGTCGACAATGACGAAGAATTTGCTTCATCAATCTGAGCCTACACAAGCCGAGATGCCATCATTCAAGGCAGCCATCTCTCAGAGGTGGCAAAAGGGTGCCGAGAAAGGTCTCTCCGGTCTATCGAGCGGGTCTCGCCTCACCCCCGTGATGCAAACGTTCTTCCAAGCCAGACCAAATAATGGTCCCGGTGAACGTTTCAGAGTGAAATCCAAAGCCAGCAGCAACGACATTGGTGACATTGGTTCGTTGCAGATTTGCCTATTATGGTTTATTGTCAGTAAGCCAAGAAAGGTGCCCGGGAGAGGCAGTTCCATGACATTCGATCTTCTAAGCCCCTTGGAATATTTCTCTCCAATCCTTGCCAGCCTCTACTGCACCCCCTTGCATCTGAGCTAAATCAAGATGGGCATTCCAACCAATGGATACCCTCCTATGCCACAAGTCAATCGAAGACAACTGCGAAGAGCGTGCGCCTTCTGAATGCGAACTGGTACGCGGCTTGCGAGCTCCAGCCTAATCATCGCCTGAAACGGGGCATCTCATCATGTCGCCTGGCGGAAGGAGCAAACCAACCAGCAGATGAGGAGACTTTCTATCTTCTTCTTGCTCTACGCTCTCGTCAAGTTCGTACCTAGAGGTAGTAGAGACTTCTACAGAGCCTCAATCCCATAGTAAAAGAGGATCATCGACTAGCCCTCCAAGTATCCAGTACGAGTCCTCTTGGTGTGATGCGTGCAATATCAACTGCCGCAGATTCTGCAGCTCTGGCTCAACGCGGCCACTCGCATATGTTCCCCCACCCCCCTCACGACCCTTTTCCGTGACCCTCCTCTTGCGGACCGACAGCTATTACTCACTACTTTCAGAGGCGATGCTCTGATCCTGGCGGAAAAATCTACGAGCCTCTCTGGCGAAGCAATATCTAGGCTTCAAGGCAGGGATTTGGATGACACCGTAGCCGAGAGCCGGCATACAACTCTCATTTCAAAAGAACAAGACAAATCACAGCCTGCATCTTACATCGATCCAGGCCATGCCATTGTGGCTGTTGTCAATCCGACTCCGGAAAAGCAGTGCCAGAACGGGGACTGTTCCCCATGTCGTCCACTGCTTACACTGACAGGGGGGGCCACTACCGATCCCAATGTTGAGGCTCTGCTGAGTCCCCTCTCACAATTCCCGTAACATAATCCGGTTTGGCTACCCCGGTCTAGGTATCTATCCACTACCAATTCATCAACCATCCAAGCACACTCAAAGTTGACGCCCACGAACCTATCATGGTACCATGAGCAATTGGCCCATAATTGTTCCCACGTACGCCCTCCGTGAGATGCATTGCCTACACTCACCCCTTTTCAGAAAAGGAAAAAAGATGGGAAAGAGAAGTAAAAAGAAAAAGAAGAGAAAGAATCCCCGAATGAAAGGTGGATCCGCCGTCCAACCAGCCATCCGCGGACGATGATTCGCCCATAAAAGTACGATGGCACTCGACTAGCTCCATATTCCTTGCACAGAGTAAGCATTTCTCGTCAAGTAATATCACTAAACACGGTCAGCGGCATAGAGTCATGCGTAGCCTAAAGTTTTGGGACAAAACATGAATGGCAGTCTTGGACAAGAGTCAAAGGGCGCCTAAGATGGCTGCCTTGGATTGCCTCGCCTTACATTGGCCTTACAGTATGCACGGAACTGTGTTACTCATGCAAGGCAACGAACGGCGGCACTAGACATTGAGCCTAGCATGGCGTTCCCCCAATGGTTCACTGCATGCAGGGAATTGAGACGAAACATGTGAACAAACATGTGAGTGGAAAGGAAGCATGTGATATGCAAGTCTATTTCAGGTAAAATTCTGCGGAGAGGTCTCTAAGGATAACAGAAAGGAAAAAAAGGAGTGGTGCTTTCGCTCAATGATGTGGCCGCCAATCTAATGCTCTAAATGATGATTCCAACGCTGACAATGCAAAATGAATGAGTCCAAAATTCCAACGCTTTAGCCGAATATGCTAGAAATCCCAAACTCCTCTCATGCTCTGTAGTGGGTGGAATGCGAATTCCGTTGGTAGTTCGTCTAATGTCAACTCGAGTACGAATACATGTCGTAGTACAGCAGCGGGCTGCTGCGTTCGAATGATGATGGAATCCTGGCCGTCTCTAGCTCATAGAGTATTCGCAGTTGTCGCAGCGCCAGGACTGGCACATGGGGCAAGAATCGTTGATCTGGTAGCTGTACCAGCCGCCGGAGCACTTGCACTGCAAACATGTTAGCCACGGTTGTTGATGAGGAAGAGAGTAGAGGGTGTTGGACGTACGCATCGCCAGTAGTTTGGCCTGACTGAGCTGGTGCAAGACCTAGATGAAGAGGAGTACGAGCTTCGTCCGGAGCTCTTCTTGCGGCTACCGGATCGGTAGTCAGAAGACTCAACGCTAGGAAGAAGTCAGTGTTGGTTCGAAGATGTCAAGATGTTGGGTCGTGGATGTCAGGGTGTTGGTAACTTACTATTGTCCACGAGGCATGATGATCAAGTGTTACTTTGAAGAGTAAAGATGCTGAAGTGCGTAGATTGAGAGTTGAAAGCGAGTTGCTTGAGAGAGTTGTGTGTTGAACTATGTAGATAGTTGAATTGACTGATGCTGATGCTGATGCTCTCTTTCTCTTTCCTCGAATTCGAAGCGTTTCAAGTCCATTATATATGTTTACCCTTCTTGGGGACCCTCCTCCAATGACGCAGAGCAATGGCTAGAACGAAATCCAAAACACACGATGGCTTGACTCACAAGGTCCTACGCCCTGTTTCATTCAAAGATGCCTAAGGAAACTGCCTGCCATTGAAAGGCTCACCGAAGGCAGCATCAGCAATAGACTCCAGCCCATGGCCAACAGCAACAAGAGGGCCCCGATTTTTCACAACGGCCATTGTGCAGTCTAGTCGGAAGATATGACGCGCAGGCGTTGCTTCATGGCCAGAGTCAGACAAGGTGGATGGCCCGCTGATAGGGCGAAAACGTGGTGGAAAGCCCCGTCGATAGGGCGAAAGCTCTTTGAAGGCCTGCGAGGCATAGACAGGGGGGCGTCCGAAAAGCTCAGGCAATCATTCATGTTCCTGTGAACTTCCACAAAGCTTCGGTGCGCTAAGCCTGATAGGACTGTCAGCAGACCGAACGCTGCTGCGCACGACGAGTAGTTGCGAACCGATTTGTTCACCTGTTCCTGTCCTGAGGCGTCGTTCTAATAGTATTCATCTCACACACCCGGTGAGTCGGCCGGCGCGCCCCGCCGCCTTCAATCGGCTCAGAGAACTCTCCAAATCCTTTTTGATCCTCCGGACTCCATCCCCGGCAGTGCTTCAAGATGCGAGCGTCGGCAGGCAGCCGGACGAGGTTCAACTGCGGACATTGGTTGCTGCAAATTGTTGGACTTTGTCACAGGGCCTCGTATCATTGATCCCATAGCAGGCGACGACCTTGGGGAAGCGAAATCGCGTCAAAGCGTCCAGCTAGAGAGCCAGACCCCTGCAAACCGATCCATGTTAGCGGCCAGGTACTCCATCTGAGTCTCTCGTAAAGCCCAGGGCAGTTGAGAAATACCAAAAACCACGGGGGCTTAGCAAACTCTGAGCCTAGAAAACCAAAGGCACGGAGAGCAGCCCCAGTCACGAGTTTTCTCTCCCTCGAGGCGGGAGATGGCAGTGCAACCCGCGCAAGTGCATATATCGAAACCCAGACCAAGACCAAGCGTCAGGCTCCGAAAAGGCAGCAGCTCGAGGTGAGGCAAATGTGGAGACGCGCGGAGGCGGCCGCCGTAAGTTGAACGCCGGGCTGATGCTAACAGGCGCTATGAAGGGCTTCTAGCCTCATCTCTCTTTGTCCCCTGCAAAGTCCTACTTTGTCTGGGAAGCCAGAGAAGCGATGGACAAGGCAGATCGCGGCAATAGTGTCGTTGGCTGGCGGTTTTTGACGTAGGGCTGGAGAGGGATCCAAACCACGATGCGAAATCGAGTTAGGGGAGAAAAAACAGCTGCTAGGATCACGTGTGAGCATCCAGATCTAGCTTGGATTGGCATTCCATGATTTTGTTTAGTTTGTTTATTGTTTACTTGACGTCATTGACGAGAAACACAGGGCATGATGTAGTATTGGGTCGTGAAATCAGGGAGAGAGCTGCAGAAATTGCAAGAAATGCGATCGCGATGATGGAGAGCCCAAGGAGAAAATGAAGACCGTTTCCTCCTCTTCTCCCCATCTCCCTCTTTCTCCCTCTCTATGCTGCCTTAATTGAGGCTGAAAAAAAAGCGCCCTCTCGCCCTCTAATTTCTAGCCCCCTTCTCTGCGCCTCACCAGCAAAACAATCAACAGCTGAGGCTGCAAAGTGTAAGTAATTGTCCAGACTATTTACTTTTCTCTTTTCTTACTCCTTTTTGGGCAAATTTTTAGTCGGTAGGGCTAACCTCGCCCTGTCTTGCGCATCGAAGGATCTGGTCTTAGTCCGGGCATAGCCAAACACAGTGACCGAGCAATCATATACACGCACATAAGCGCGCCGACAACATGGCAAAGTCCAGCCTCTCCATCAGCTACTATGCTTTTACGGCGCTTCACCTCGCATGTTTTGCCCTCGCAATCACCGTCTGCGGCCTTTACGGCACCGACCTGCAGCGGGCGAAGCACTTTGATGATTACACCAAATCCAAGTGGGTAAGTCTCGCAAATAGACTGATGGAGTAATACTGATGGATGCACTCTGTGCTACACACGAGTATGAGTATACTCAACCAAAAAAGACCCCCAACCATGACCAATACTTGCTGCTAGGAATAGAACCGAGGGTCGGAATAGCTTTGGCTAACAACTTGCTTGTGAAACACACAGGTCTATGCCGTCGTCGTTGGCGCTTTGACAGCGGCTACGTGTGCCCTTTACTTTATCCCTCTCATCATAGAAGCCGCCGGGATATTCATCGCCGTTTGGGATTTAATCCTGTTCATCCTGTGGATCACCCTATTTGGCGTCTTCGGAAAGGTACGTCTGGTCTAGATCAAGCATGTGTCGCACAACGCGTTTCCGGGCGACGAGGAGGGGTTTGCGTTTTTGGGGAGGCTGGGATGCAATGCAAAGGCTACCAGCGTTGCTGATATGTATTCATGACCCGATTCTGACATGTCAACTCGCACAGCTTTACATCAACGAAAACGCCCATGGGAACGGAGACGTCGAACGCATGAAGCACGCCGTGTGGGTAGACTTGACCAGTGCGCTCCTCTGGCTGATTGCAACTGTCGCCGCTTCCGCATACTGGTTGAAACATCGCAATACTCGCACCCGTTTCACCGGCCGAGCCAAGGTCTAGCCCTCCCTGTTGCACTTTGCAGCTATCCTTGCAAGCGAGAAGAAGCAGGAGATGGAGGCAGAACAGCAGGATACACACGCGACAGGGAGGATCTGACGCTGTTAAGCGAGCAGAAGAAGGATGGGTAGCCTCAACATGCGTGTCTATCCACATACGGCAAGGAAAGCGTTCATCTGCGGCAATTTGGCGTTTCGATTGAGATATCTGATATCTGAGGACGGTGCGGGTAAAAGGGAGGATATGGATGACATGGTAATAATGATATGATACCCCTCTGGTTCGTTCGAGTAGGTAGCAGGGCGTGGGGACTAGGTGATTTTCAACGGTTGCCCCATTCATTCGTTTGGTCCGCGGCATGTGAGAGGAGAAACAATGTGGTTGGACGGAAGGGGCTCCGGAGAGGGCTCACGGATTGTCATGGCTAGTCAGTTGGCTCGCTCTGGGTCCTTTCTCTCAATATGCTTTTAACAAGGCCTAACGTGTGTTTCCATGGTTTCGTGACATGCTGCTCTGTCTATGCTCCGTCATGGCTAGGTTGATGTGGGGAGACGTATGTAGGTATCCATGGCTGCCCAGGTCGGTCGACGCGATAATAGGACGTGAGCCTGGACACACGATATTTCGCCAAGAGTCAGGCCGGCCAAGATATGATGCCAGACTCAGCTTTGTTTGGTCCAACCGCCTTCTGGCCCACGGACGGCTGCCGAGAGGGCCCTTGTCCGGCTTTCCCCAGACAAATGAGGGGACTCGATTCTGCTTCAACCGCTGAAGCAGCACGAGGCCTGGCATTGGCGTAGCACCCAGAGTGGTGCCCGACGATATTCCTCAGATTAACATTGCAGCATGCAAGTCGAGACCCAACAAAAAACGAGCAGGGTACAGCACACCGGCCGGGGAGAAATTGAGCGAGAGAAGGTGTCCTCGGGCAAGACGTCCACAGGCTTATTCCCTTCGGGCGTGATGGCAGCCCGCCGATCGGCAACGGTCCAACCCTACGACGGTTTGAACGGAAGAAAGAGACGAAAAAAAGATCCCAGCAAGACCAATATTTGGTCCGTGTGACGTCAAGCTCGAATTCTCAAGACAACTTGCAGGGGTCAAAGGGTATACAGAGTTGCCCATCCTCAACATTTTCGTCTCATCTTTTGGAGCGCTGGCAAAAGTCGCCCATGGCCTCGAAGCTCAATGCTATGCGAGTGAGTCCAAACAGTTGCAATCAAAAGAACCAATGGTTAGGATTTCCAAGCCGAAATCTCATATGTGTCCCTTCGTCATAACGCTTGATGTGGGGTGACGTGGTTGGCGTCACTGGTGCAGCTGCTGGCGCTTTCATATTGGATCTGTCCTTTTTTTTTTGCATTGACCTTGCCATACTCGGTATGCTCTAGCTCGCAGAGGCATCCATCCATGTTCGCATCCTTTGGACCAGAACTGCGGAGCCCAAAATGTCATGACCCGAAGTGTTTAGTGAGTTGAAGCGCGTGGCGCCAAACAAACGGACAAGGGGATTGGGGGCACAAAGCCGTATTCCAGCATCCCATGTCAAGTCAGTTGAGTCCCTCGAAAGCAATTACAGTTGGTAAACGAGACGCGCGCAAGAGCATCCATTGCCCGATCAGGGGCATCAAGGTACTCGTACTGTATGTAGGACCTACAAACTTGAACTGAGCATTGGTAATACATACAGGCCATGGCATGATGCAGCAGAGCTTTGCAACTAAGCAAGTAGCCGGAGGACACTCCGGGTCTTGTTGTCAGCAGGCCGTGATAGGTGTGCATCTGGTCTTTGTCACACCACCCATGAGGAGAGACAAACACGAACAGTATGTAATAATATCCTCTTCCGTCTCCTAAACTGTCACTCTAGAGCGGTGCGAATAATAGGAAATGGCAATGATGGGCGTTGCCAAAAGAGATCTGCCCCCAAAGGAAGTGTGGCGATTGACAAGAAAAAAAACGCGCGTAGTTGAGACCTAAAGCTTATCGCCAGTACCACCCGTCAATCCTTTATTGAATAATTATTTTTCGAGGCGTGCAATGTCTCACTCGTCTTATCACTGGCCTACCGAATCTCTCAAAACTCGTGTGAGTGTGTGTCTCTCTCTCCCATGGATGAACAGGGATCCACAGGCTGATCAAAGACTGAGACGCTCACATGTGCTCCATTCATGTAAAGAAACACACCACCTCTTCCCTCGCACCCCCATTGATTTGAGCCAAGATTTGAGAAATTCTCACAGGCCTAAGAGAGATGGAGGGAGAGACGAAGGCAAAAAATCAAATCAAATCAAATCAAGAGACAATGGCAGAGGCAAAAATCCCAGGCGGTGGCCGAGAGCTCGCATCCATGGGTCGTCTTGGCAGCATCACCACTAGCTCCAAGACGCGGCTTCGGCAAGGGCTCTGAGTGGGAGAGACGCCCGCGCCTGCATAGGACCGCCGTATCCGCTCCTTTTGTACGCCGTAATTTTGCATGCCACCCAGTTGCCTTTTGTTCGGGAGCCGACAGGCATGCCCGCCGCAGAGCATGCCGTCGTGTCGCCACTAACAACCGACCACGAGATGAGATTCAAAGTCAAACTTTCGATACGACGCGTGGGGAGCGTGGAGCATTGAGGGGGGGATATGGTGCGAAGACGGGGGAAAGCATGAAGCCCAACGAGCTCTGGCTTTCGGTGCCATTCGTCACGAGGACGCTGGGAAAAGTGGATGGATGGACGTGTTCGAAAGGATGAGGCAAAGATGAGAAGAGAGCCACTCGCTCGCTCGCTCTACTATGCCGTTCCTCTACCCTTGGAGAGGAGGAGGAGAGGACAGGCGGCCAGGGAGGGCAGAGCGGCAGAACGTCAAATTTCTTACGAGAGGTACGAGTACATGTAGGTATTCGCGTTTGTACTGCCATGTACGTGGTAAGCTGATGCTTGTATGTACATGCACGCACTCCATACCTTTGTACGTTGGTAGTATCACCAAGCCAGAGGGACGCCAGCTGCTGCCAATACCAGTGTAATCGTACATTGATGGGGAGCAAAGGCGGAGAGCCTCGGAGCGAGAGCCTCGGAGCGAGACGAAGCAAGGTACGATGCTTGACCGCGAAAAATGGCCTCATCAACTTCGTACATGTACTCCCAGCATTCTCGCATCTCCAAACTCCACACCGACGCGAAGTGGTGTTCTGGAGCAAACTTGGCTGACTCTCCCCCTGTTCCCCGGCAGCAGCAGCAGCAGCACAACGTCTTGTCTTGTACCTACTTAGACTTCTCGTACCTGTGCTGGCAGCGCCGTGGCTCTCTTCGGCAGATATGCTTCAATCCAAGGATAATAACGCCTTAGTAATTCTCAAGGTATCATCGTGTACCGCACCTTTTACTTCCTTGTATCCACACCCGCCCATACGATAAGGCTGCTGGGACAGGTACAACTTGCAAGCACCGGGATGGTACGAGGACGACAGGTACAGGGGCAAAACCGTGCATGGTGCATGTACATGTATGACACTGATTCATCATCTCAGGAGCCCCTTGGCGCTCGTTGACGGAGACAAAGCCCGATTGACTTTTTTCCTGATCGTGTTCGGGAGCCTCCTGTCCCGATTGCTCAAGCCCTGCTCTGTGCCCCGTAGAAATACATGTACGTAGGGACGCACTACCTGGCCTGGTTCAATGCTGTCAGCCCGTTTAGCTTCCAGGGTCCAAAGTCTCCGGCTTCATCTCGCTCTGCCGGGCGATGCTAGTCACAGATTCAAGACGGCAACTAAACTCTGTACGGGGCTCCGTCGTGGTTGATGCTGATCTTGGAACAGATAACAAAAAAGTTATTAAAGTTGAAACACTCTCGATGAGGGGCCTAGAAAAGAAGAGAGAAAAGAAACATTAGCCCAAGTGCGACGATGGCTTGACGGAGAATCTCATGTCACATCGGTCCCGGCCCTAGTCCAATGACGACGAGGCCACACAATAGGCCAAGCCACGCCCATCAGAGGCGGGATCACGCCGTAATTTTTTGGTATTGCATGCTGTACTTGCACGTACATACATACTATGCTAGGCTGGAGGAGAGCAAGCAAAAATAGGGCGAATGGCAACACAAGTCTGCTTCTCAAGCAGCAGAAGTTCTGATGCGGTGACCAGCTCGGCATGGGTGCTCCGGCCATCCGCACAGCAGCAACAGCAAACAATCTCAGTCACAACTCAGGTTCAAGTTCGTTCAATTGAAATGAAGTTCAAACGCAGCAGCTGGGATTGATGTCACATCTCAATTACGTTTCGACGCTGCGGACCGAGCAAACGTGAAAAAACCTTGGGCTATCGACGACTAGTCTTTAGCCACCTACACGCTTTTCACCACCAGCAAACAAATTGCTGCTGGGCACGCCGAAATCTGCCCACCATGGCAAGACGAAAAAGCCAGAGATCGGAGCAGAAGAAGCCCAAAGCCCAGCCCAAGCAGCCCTTCTTCCCTGACTGGATCGGCGCCATTGCGATAGGCTCATGGCCCACGACCGGAGCTGCACAAGTCCTGGGCTCCACGCAAACGGGCCATGCTAGTGGCCCATCTCACGCATCAATGGCACCTTGAGGGAGCCATTTGTACGTTTCACAACAGCAAGCCCCCTGCCCAAAAGCTCCCGGTGCAAAAGCAAGCAGCACTGTGCTGATTCCGGTACCCAACATGCTTCGTCCAGGGAGCAAGAATCAGCGCTGCCCACGTACTCGTGCTGCGAGAGAGGCGTCTTGTGGCCTGTACCTTGTGCCTGTATGTGTCTCCGAGTACGGTGTGTGGCTGTCTGTTGTGCTGCTGTTACGAGCATTTCCCCCTTCCCAATTCCTCCTCTTGCCTACGTACGAATACCACTTTGCATGCGTCGAATTACAAGCATTGTCTCCATCCTGTACCTCTTACACATATTACTCTGTCCTTTTATGAGGCGGTGGGCTCATTTCTGCTTCAGTCGTGGGTTCCTTATACATTTGCCGTGCCTCTTATTTGGCCTTCCCTGGGTGGCCTTGGATTTCTCTATTTATCCCCGGCCCCAGGCCCTTTTTTCCCCTGCCAGTGTGCAACAAACGACCCGGATCTTTCGACAACCTTATTACCCAAGGACCTCTTTTTTGTCCGCTGCCTTTTTCTACTGTCTCCCACACATACAAAGAATTACCCCCCTCCACACCGTTATCTAGAAGCTCAAAGCATTCACTCTCCTCCCTCATTGCCCTTTAGTCTCTTCGCCTTCTCTTCACTTCATCCCGGGTTTAACTGATTGTAGCATCTTGTCATTTCCACCTCAACTCGCGGCAATCAGAACGAACCACTGTTCAATTTCCGCGGCTTGTACTGCATTCATCTGTTCCTCTCTTCCGTCCTCTGCTTCTTCTTTTCAATTATTCATCTTTAATCACTGTTGCATCGCCTCGGGCGAAACGCAGCATTGCCGAATCCTCCACACTTCTAGCGGACCTCATTCTCTCCTCATCTTGCTAGCGACGCCCTCCGTTCTTCATTGCCTCTATTTGAATGGGCAGCTTAGAGAATTGGAGTTCAGACGAGGGAGACGGTCCCTTAGAGAGACCCTTCCGCTCCCGCAAACCTCATCGCCAATCGTCGCATCGTAACATGAATCGCTCAGTATCCATCCTCTCCAACCTATCCGAAATCTCAGAGTCCTTCGTTTTTGGTACCACCCGCTGGTACCCCGACGAACCAAAGATGAACCACGACTACTCATCCGACCTTCGGGAGCCCATGTCCAAGACTTCCGATCCCGACATTGACGACGACTGGTCTGATATGCCGTCTTACAATCCGAGGTCCTCATCCAAGGCCTCCGGCTCCGACGTGGAGAGGGAGCGGCTTGAGCGGCGACGATCAATTAGTAAGTTGGAAACTCTGAAACCTCTGGTCGATTACCGCTATCGTTTTCTTTGTTTTCTCTTCCCCTTCATCTTCTTTTTATGATTCAAATGCTTCACTCGCCGATCTGTTGACCCACAAATCTATTCATCGCATTCTCTTTCTTCAATTGTGTCTCACCCCCCTTTCCCATGGCTCTTGTGGTCCGCTATCCTCCTCCTCTTGTGTCGCCCTAATACGGACGGGTCGGAGATTTTTCCCTCTTGTCTAGTCATGTCTCAGCCGGTCGCATTCGGTAGCGACCAGCACATCAAGATGACGGCAGCTCCATCCACAAAATCTATCCCACAGTAATAGGCGCCTAGCCTGATTGTCGAATCCCCACAGCGATGAGAGCCATCGCGGGGTATCCGGAGCCCATCATCTTGCATGAGGCTCAGGTACGCGACCATCGGGGGCTGGTTTTATGTGGATTCTGCTTGCCACCATTCCCTTTCCTATATTCGATCCTCTTTTCTCATTTCATCGATTTCTCATCTGAATTGTTATATAAGTGCCCATATTTCTTCTCCCCTGCCCCATGATTTCAACGCTTTCTGTCTCTCTCTCGTCTCCTTACCACTTAACTCAACTCTCTGCTCTTCGCCATCTTCTCTTCTTCTCCTAACACTATCTTCTACAGGAGCCGACGTAGACAACGGTACTGGATCCAGCTCATCCGCATCTACCGGCAGCCGCCCAATCGCCATTCCCAGATCGAGACAAAACAGCTCCGCGTCTGCCATCACACTCCCCGAGGCCCTGTCTGCCAGGGGTGAGAAGCAAGGGTAAGACCGGTGAATGACAATGTCATCTTTCAGTCGATACTAACTCTTTAACTACAGTGGTTACTTTCCTCTTCACGAAGATCCCAAAACTCGCGTACGCCACACTCATCCTTTCTATCACGACATCAAGAGTCACAGCATGGACCACTCCGTCGAGGATGTGGATACGGGCGCGGATGCCGACGTTGATGACATGCCCATGCCCCGGCCTCAATATCATCTATCCAGCTCCACAAGGGATAGCAACGATGCATACTGGCTGCCAAGCGACGACGATGAAGACAGCGAACCCTTCCGCTCTGCCTCGATGGGCAAGTATTATCCTGGGGTCTATGAAAGGCGCCAAGCACAAAAGAAGAGCGGCCGGCCAGTCGCACCTACACCAAGCAACAAAGCGCCAGCTTCCAAGTCCAAAACCCCCAGGACTCAGAAGAACAGACCAAAACCAAAGACTCCGGTCCTTGAACCCCGGTCTACAACGCCCATCGAAGCCATCCCCCCTTTAAAGCTATCATCAGCTGAGTAACAGTCTCTATGATGTAGAAGCCGCCCCGACCGGCAGAGTGTCGTGGAGCTTCAGTCGCCTCATGTTATGCGACAGCTACGCATATAGAGCTTGTTCCTCCTTTATTAGAACAGAATCGGCATTATGGAATGATTTATGACAATGGCATTTGGATTTAACTATTGGCGAGCGCGACAGCGGCGATGAGATAGCTGCCCATACACTTGGCTTATTTGGAATCACAGAAAATGTTTTCAGGATAAATAGGTATTTTTATAAAGAAGAAAAAAAGAACCAATGATTTAATATTTGCAGCTCAGGAAGTGTATTGTGAGATCTTGCCACTTGTGGGACCACTACTTAATGCTGCGTATACGATAGCGATACCTCAACAAAGTATGAGCAATTGAACTGTCTACTCTCCAGCAGATTTTGAAGCATTGAGCCGTTTTTTCGATCAATAGTCAATATTATTTTGCCATGAAGAGGGTGCCCTGAGGAGCTGAAGTCGCCTTACTTTACAGATTGAGGCTGTGATGACGTGTAGCTGAACCAGAGCCTCAGGTGTAGTTACATCCTAACCTACAGGCCAAGCATACGAAACCACAAGGCAAAATGCCGCAGTTTTTTTCGCAGAATTGTCGTTGAAAAGCGAATCACTCTACTTCCCCCTCACCACACTTTTTTTGGATTTTCTTGCAGCTTGTCCGGGGCCCCGAGATCCATCAACCGATTCTCCTCCTCCCCCAGCCGGAGCGGATCTGCCGGAGTCTGGCCTATGAGATGCTCCTTCTCCAGATACAGGTACCCATTGTGGAGTTCTGTTAGCGAAGCTTCGATGGATCCTTCCTCAGACATCACTAGGCACCCATTCAGACTAGAAAATTCAAAGTGCGACACGTGATCTGGCGTCGCGTTATTCGCCTAGCTTTTCGCTTACAGCTTCGCTCTTGCCCAAGTCGCGTCTCGCTGGCAATTGTCCCGGCTCGCTCATGCCTGCACTGTTACTGTTAGCGATAAGCCTCTACAGCTGTCATTTGGCAACTCACCCCGCCATTCGAGGGTAGAGAATCAAAGTACCCCTCATATCACTTTTCCTACGTCTCTATGATTTCGCAGAGATTTCCTCACGCGGTCTCGTCATCTTTCTCTATGCCTCCTTCGCCTGTTGACATCTCTCCGTCGTTATCTGCAACGTCTTATCATCCATCTCCGTCCTCGCATTCTCAATCAACTCCCAACTTTGATATATCATCAACTTCTCCGCCCGGTCTCTCGCCAGCCTCAGAAGTTCACCAGTCGTTAACTCCCGACTCTGATTCATCTCTCTTCGTCTTTCTCCCTTCTGCAAAGCTCAGTTCCTTGTGTCACTTAACACGCCATGTTCCGACCCAGAGGAAACGCTGGGCAGGCTAGGTCCTCTGAAGCATCAGCCGCAGAAGATATTCATCAATCAAATTTCCGCTCCGCAAGAACTGGCGTAGAGCTCAATACCTCTGTCGCTCCAACATCGAGAGCCACTCAGCAGACCATGTTTCACCCTGTAGCATCAGCCTCTCGGCTTGCTCATCAAGACATGCTTCAACCCGTCTCTCAGTCAACGAACAATGCTGGGGCAAACCACACACTTTCCACACAATCATTCCACAGACCACCGCGATTCTTAGTATCGGCGAGAGGAAACCCGGAGCCAACAAATGCTTCTGCCGCATCGACGTCTCGTGCCACACGATCTGGGTCTCGAATTATTGATAACATTGAATCCGATGGCACACCTCCTCTGCCGGCGAATGCTTCTGCTGCATCAACATCTCGTGCCACACGGCCTAGAGCTCGACTTATTGATACCATTGAATCCGATGGTACACCTCCTGCAGCTCAACCTTTTGGTAGCATTGAGCCCGATGACACACCTTCTCTGCTGGCGCATGTTTCTGCTGCGTTGACGTCTCATACCATAAGACCTGCATCCCGACTCGGTGATAGCATTGATTCCGACGGAACACCTCCTCTGCGAGCGAATGCTTCTATCACATCGACATCCCGCATCATAAGACCTGGAGCTCGACTCATTGATAGCATTGATTCTGATGGCACATCTTCTCTGCCGACGAGTGCTTCTACCACATCGACATCTCATATCATAAGACCCGCCTCTCCAATCCTCCAGAGCATTGAAACCGAAACTCCGCCTCCTCTACCAATATCTCGCAAGACCCGGCGGCCCATGCTCCAGCTTTTAAGAGACGCTGGTCCAGCTAATCCTGAGCCCGTAAACATCCCCTCCAGCTCAACGGCTCGCGGCCCTCGGCCATTACCGTTGCCAGATAGGACAGAGACTGGACGACCTATTGCGCCAACCACATCAACATCTCGTGCCACATATCAGACCGTGCCTCAGCCAGTGAGTAACGCTGGACTAAGTCGTATGCCTACCGCATCGACATCGCGAATAGCTCAGCAGCCCACGCTACAGCCCACGAGACATGCTATGCCAGCTCATGCCTCCACTATCTCGGCGTCAAGGACAGCTGTACAACCCACGATTCAGCCTATGAGAAACGGTATGCCAGCTCATGCCTCCATTGCCTCATCGTCAAAGATAGCTACACAATCTACAATTCAACCTGCAAGAACTCTACCGACTCAGAATCCCTCTGCCTCATCATCTAGGATAGCCGCACAACCCACGATTCAACCTACAAGAACTTTGCCGACTCAGAATCCCGCTGCCTCGTCATCTCGTACCTCTCAACAGTCTGCATTCCGCCCCTTGAAAACAACCGCGGCGCCAGCAAACACTCCTACTCCTTCAGCTTCTTCTTCTTCTTCCATCCTCGAGTTCATTTGTCTATATTCACATGACCTCCGCCGCAAGAAAAAGAGATGGCAAGACGGCAAGCTCAAGTTCCACACCTTTAACAAAAAGTACGTAGTGTATGACGATGGCGGAGGCTTCGTTGGCGATGGACATTGGCAAGGAGATGAGAGTGAATTCACAGAGGGCGTCGAAATGAACCTCGATCGAGGCATGGTCATTGTACAAGTCTTAGAGTGCACGGGTTCCAAGGAGCAGGACCTGGGGGAGGTTCTGGGAAAGAGGGCGAGGGAGGTGGAGGAGAGGCGTGTAAATGCTGCAGCCAAGAACCCAGCATCAACAGTAGTAGCTTCGTCGAACCCGGCGAAGAGGATTAGAGGAACCGCGGTGGTGATGCAGGCGGCTCCCGCTCCCGCTCATGTTGTCACTGCTGCCGCCGTCACCACCGCCATCACCACCACCACCGCAATTCCCCTTCCCAGGGGTGGAGGGGCATGGAGCAAGCATGCCGTGGATTTGCTGGGTATGACCCGGCCAAGTAGATAATATTTTTTCTTGTTTTATATTCAATGAGACATGACTGAGACGTAATGAGACGCGACGAGACATGACAATCAGGCATGAGTTGTTCTCCGATATCGTGACACTGGGTTTTTTCCATGGCGGCTTCCATACCAGTCGATGTGCCTGTCGAATTATTCGACTTACCTTTACTGCGAACCCGACAGTGAATTGGACAGAAGCTCTACATCGAACGATGCCATTCTTCCTCATGCCCGTCCTCGTCCAAATGCGGTAGTCACTGAGACTGCCATTCTGTTGTAGGAGAATATTGTAGACGGCAAGTAGAAACATTGATGGACGGCAATTGGGTCGCTGTAATCTCAGTCGGTATGGGCTAAATTTCTGATGCTTCTGGAATATCAATTGGATTTGTGTCCTGACCTCAATTGAAGCTTGAGCTGCGATCGAGCATAATTAGCAGTTCATGTCATTGAACCCTGATTTCGGGTTCGTGGTTCTCGCAATGGATGTACTACCGTTGCTGCACCCATCACGATAGTTTTGCGGTAAGAAAGCCACGCGAATTATTTCAGCCTTTCCGGCCAAGCGCCTTGTGGAGCGCTCAATTGGCTTCTCTTTGATTTTTCCTGCTTCTCGTCCGCGTCTCGTTTAGATACGGGGATTCGGAGTCGGCTTCGGAGTGGTCCAGATTGCGCTACGACATGTCAGGATCAGCCCAGGATCACCAGTGGGGTTGGCCTAAGCCTTCTCGAGCTCGCCGGAAAACTCGAACCCGCCGGCCGCCTTGAATTCGCCGGCGTGCCAAGCCAATTTCGAGGGGCCGTAGACGATTACCAACTGTGCAAGCTGTATGGGGCGTCTGCTTGTAATGATCTTTGCTGCGGTTCTGTTTGGTCGTAGCGGTGGTGCTCTTGCTCTTGCTCGGATGATCTTCTCTGCCTCTCCTTAATCTCGGCCGTTCAATTTCTTTCTCTCAACGTGGTTCGATTTCGATTCGACGTATCGGTGGGGGCATGAATAAGGTCTTGTTTAGTTGCGCTTGAAACTCAACGTTACACATCAGTGTCGCTATTGCTGACGTCGGCTTGGGCTAGTGGGTTCGATCGTGATACGTTCGGCTCGTACAGTACAGTACAGACAAGACGATGCGGTCAGGGAGGCAATTGTTGGGTCATGATTGACGGGGGAATCGAGCCGATGATGACAAGGCGACGAGAGCTGGGGTAACCGACCCCAATTGGATGATTCCAGCACCCCAAACTGTGAATTCGGCTTGACTTTTGAACATCTCCAACTTGCTGTAGGGTAGTGCAACCTTGGACGTAAAGAGAAGGCAGCGTCAGCATTTGTTAGCGCACAGCATGTACGAGTATGTCCATACAACTTGGATGAGACCGAGACCGAGATGAAAAGTGAGCGGCGTCAGTGCCCGACTTGGTATAAAGGCTTGAAGGCGCCGGCACGTGTCCACTCTGAAAGACTCATACGAAGCACGTTTTGGTGGCCCAAAACTTCCAAAGAGAAAACCCAAAAGAACTCAGGCGGGATCTAGATGGGGGAAGTGCATCAACTTTATCTACTCGCTTGACCTGTAATGTAAGCCTTTCGCTTCATCGTTGGGCCGTGAATCTACAGAGTGCTTGTTCATCCTACTACTAACTAGTCCCATGTACGTTACTGAAGGGTTATAGATCTAGATACGATACAGCACGAGCACTGGCACTAACAGAAGGTTGACGAGTCTGGGGTATATTCGCCTGCTGAGTGGGAGGCTTGGAGGAGTCAGATCAACCATCGATGTATCAGTGCATGTCGAGGCCAGGTACAGACTCAGTCTCCAGTACCGCCACGGACCACCGCTGGAACCGCCATCAGGCCCGTACCCGAGCCTCAGTCTGTACCCGCGCCACCACCCGTGTCTGTACCTGGCCGGCGGCCCCCGATAAGCTCAGAGTGAAGCCATCCCACGCCAGAAAAGGGAACTTTTACAAGCCCAGGATTGAGTCACTTGCATGTGGCTCCGAGTCCAGGCGGCGCCATTGGCCAATCAGTGAAGCTAAGCTCTCGCCGAGGACCCACCCAGGGCGGCGCATCAGGTGGGGGATTTGGACCAATCAGCAGCGAGATTAGCGGGGCGCTGGATCCCACAGCACAGCCCTATTGGCCAGCTGAGCCCCCAAGGGCGCCTTGCACTAGTCCTTTTCCAGCACGCCGAAAGAGTCAGGATTGCGACTATCCCGCAAGGGCCTCCTTCCCCAAAGCCGCTTTTTCGCAACGCCAGGCCGGACAGTGAAATACCGTCATGACTCCCGACCGGCGACGCCTGAGGAACTCGTTTTTCGTTTTTCATCTTTTCTCTACTCTTTCACATCCGAGATATCCATCACCATTGAGTGATCTGATACCCTACAGTTGGATACTCAGCTTTCAAGCTTCATAGCTGAAGCCCCATTTAGTCTTTGTTTAGTCTTTTCGACTCCAGCGCGCCAGGACCCTCCCCTCTCCGCTCGCAAACTTGGCGCAGCTGCGAATACCCTCTTACCAAACCATCTCATCATTCGTTCAACCCTCAGAATCAGAATTAAAATCAAAGAGAGAACACTCTCGAATTAATCAAATCTCATCCTCTCTGGCCGTTCAATTGTGTAAGTACTCTGATAAAACCAAAGGCGCCGCCCGCAACGGGGCCTTTCCAAGTGTATCGTGGGCTTACACTCCCATGGCGGGCCAACCAACGTCGAATATTCTATCCTCGCTACGACGTCCTCCTTGAGTTCTTTTATGACTCCTTTCTTCTCGACTTCATCCAAACAACCTCAATCCACCTCAGCAATGGCTTCTCAGTACTCTTCCAACGCCCCTCTCCCCCAGGGCTTCTCAGTCTACCAGCCTCAGCTTGGCGCTCAGCTTCAGTTCTTCCCTGCTCTTGGCTCACAAGAGCTTGATGACATGATGAACGCCTACATTCCCGGCCCCGCTGCTCTCAAGGAGAAGCGAGCAACCATCTCGCTCGACTTCTTGGAGCATTCGCAGCTCACTGGTCAAACATTCAAGTTCTACCCCGTCTACTACTCATCTAGCCCTGTCGCCGCCTCTCCAGTCAACTCAGTCGCCACCTCTTCCTTCAACACATCTCCAGTCAACTCGACATTGGACTGGAGTCAGGCATCCGCCTCTCCCTCAATGTCTTCTCGCTCCTCCATTTCCAAGAGCCGCAGAACCTCCAAGTCTAACAACATGGTCGCTCGCTATTCTGCGATCGATCTTTCAAACCTGCCTGGTATGAAGATCATGACCAAGGATGGTGAGGATGTCACAGATTCTGCCTCTCGAGGTTCCAAGACAAAGGAGCAGCGCGATCACGCACATCTCATGCGTATTATCAAGGCTTGCGATAGCTGTCGGCGGAAGAAGATTCGCTGCGACCCTGACCACAAGAAGCGTTCAGTTTCCCAAACTCAGCCCCAATCCGCAACAAAGGCAGCAAAGAAGGCACGCACATCACCACCGGCAGTGGCCACACCAGCACCTCAGAAACCGGTGGCTGCTGGTGTTTCAATTTCTAAATTAGACGATAATCCGGGCAGACCAATGTCACTCCTTGGCATTGACCCTACCTTTACATTTGCTGGCTTGGACAGCTTCGAGTCCACTGACCAGATCACCGAGTCATGGGAAGAATTCATCCAGTACCCTCCTGCCGATGTGGAGGACAACTACGACTTCTTCCTCGACCCCCAGGGCTACTTCTCCTCCTCTCAATCCTCTGCTTCCTCCTCTTCTGCCTCGCCTTCCAAGGTGCTTACGCCAGCGTCGCAGCAAGATCTACTGGCCGTTTCTGGCCTTGAGGAGGGCGAGGGAATGTCGTCACAATCCACCTCACCACAACTTCCGTTTATGCAAGACAACTACGCCGGCTCTGCCAGCAGCTACACCGACTTTAACCTCTTTTCGCCTTCGTCCACCTTTTCCGAGGATGACCGCATGGTTCCGATTTCGTCCACACGGATGCTCAGCCCAAGTCAGCCGTCGGCTTCAGGATCTGAAACTGCCTTCTTCGACAGCTTCGATCCAGATGGCCATACGCTTGCAACCGATTGGAGCGGCACGAGCCAGCCAGTATCTCCCTTGGAGACTGGCGGCCTTGTTGCGGCTGCCAACACAAGCCTGCCGTGGTATGATCCGGGTCACAACGCAGTAGCGAACCCTGATCAGGATTCACGCGGCGGTGTTCGTATAGCTCATCCACCGGGTGGTTCTCTCCTCGTTACGATGGAGTCTGGAAGTGGCATGGAAGTAATTGCGAATAGCGTATGTCTCCTGATCCTTACCCTTTATTCCCTTTTTAGTTGGATGAACAATTACTGACTTCCTCGGAAGGCACCTCCTGGACGTTCAGATGTATCTGGATCTGAGATTGTATCAATTGCGATCCACGGAAGTGTACGTGTCCGCGCCCATCAGCTAAATTGCAGAACCGTCACTAACTTTCGAAAAAGGGCACATCAGTTGATGTTACCACAAGCCAACCCGCAAGCACTGCACTGCAGTTCCGCGGCGTACGTTTTCTCTCTCCCTCTCTTCGGCTAGCTTGCGCAATTGCGACTAACTTTGAAAAAAGGACATACAAGAAGAATCATTGTACGACACATCGCCAACCGAGCGTGGTAGAATCGCAAGTGTACGTCTTTACTGTAACCACCATAAACTATGTTGCAATACGGTGACTAACTTTGGAAAAAAGGAAACACCAGCTCGTTATACATCTTGGTTATCACCCGGCCAAGCCGACAACTTCCGAACCGTATGTCATGCCGCAATCACAGCTATCGCCGCTCTCTTGACGACTAACATGGGCAAGCAGGAACTCACGAGCGAACGTTCTGTCGTGTCCGCATCCGCATCCGCGCCCTCTTCGCTGGCGACCGCCACGAACCGTCCAGTCCGGTTCTCGACGGGCTCGGAAGAGTCACTCGCAAGGGTATGCGATGCCACTGAGCCCACAAAGCTCCGTTCGGTCCAGCTAACTCTTGTCAAGGTCCAAACCGAACTTGCCACCGACCACAGCATGATTCCTGGTGCTTCCCCTGGCGTTTCGCCTGGTGGATTACGTGCATCATTTGGTGAATCCAATGCTCTACTGGCAACCGCACACGTAACTGCCGGCGAGGATACTACCGTTCCTGCCTCCTCTACTGCCCTTGCTTGGCCTCAAATTTCGGATGTTAGGACTCCTGAGATTCTCAGGAATCGCAGCGGCCTGCCTGCTCAGCAACCGAGCGGCGAAGTCAATGTGCACCAGCAGTCGTCGGCGTCTCGGAGCGACAACGGAATTCAACCATTGTCGCCCCTCCTCCTGCAAGCGATATCGCCCATGGAGGATGTTCGCGCTGCTGATGAACGTGCCGCTTTGGTTACGAGCAAGCCTAGCGAGTTCTCGCTCCGCCAAGTCCAACCTACACAAGCCGCTGCTGCGATGTTGGTCGCCACACTTGTTGGCGCCACGTTCGCTGGCATGCTTGGGCTTTCTGCCGTTTTCTCTTTCGCTTCCCTTATTCTCGCGATGAGATCCGCCCTTGAACGTCTTGTGACTCCCAGTGGAGTCAAGGCAACCTTTGCGTCGGCATCATCGACAATGTCAAGTTCAAGATCCAAGGACAGTGTCTACCCTTGGGCGGGCCCTTCCCTACGGAAACACCAACCTTCGGGTTCACGAGACAGGATGTCTTGTCTCGCTCCCCGTTTCTCTTCTTTCCTCAATGGAGCCATCGGCACGGCCTTGGTAGCTCCCATGATGGGCTAGAAGTATTCTTGCACATGCAGAGGATGCTCGGAGACCTTTGGGCATATAGACCACGTGTTTTTTCTACAAGCCAATTGGCTAACGATACCCTTTTGCGTGGATTGTATTAGTATTTGGTATAATGCTGGGCAGGCTTTGGTTTTCCATGCGCCCATTTGGAGTATCATAGAGTATAGCGTGGTATCAGGACTAGCCATTTGGCAGAGTCTTAAAATGATATATACTGGGCCAAAAGAAGCCTAGAATTTTTTATTACTTTTTTTCCCTCTCTCATTCGGTGTCTTTGTAAATTTCCCCCGACCACCATCATATCCTTATGTGCAGTGATTGTTTGATTTTATTTCTCTAGGTAGCATCTATGCGCTGCCGGGAACTTGGGATAGTGAGGCTGGCGATACGTGTGATTCACTGCTACAAGCGATTTGTACTGTGAAGGGGTGCTAATTTTTGGGTGGTGGTGGAGTGGTCGGTGAGATAGCATGCTTAGTCATCCTATTCGGTTGCTGCAGGCGCCTGTCAGTGAAAAAGGTGTGACAGAATTTCAAACGCTATAAAAAGGCCGTGGCCAAACTTTGCATCTCACCGCGAAGCAAGGTGGGAAATCAGGAACAAAGCCGCCTACGACTTTCTTTTCTGATGAGCCATCCTTTTCCTTGAACCTTTCTATTTTCTATACCAACTACCGCCCTCGCATTTCGAATTTGCAGGGGCATTTTACTGCGCACGAGGCCCGCCAGAAGAGGCCTTCTCTCTCACTTTTTTACCCTTCACTTTTCCTTATGCAAGGCTAAATCGCGGAGGACTTGAAGACCGGGCATACTCTTGACTGCTTCGAAGGTGCAACAAGGTGCGAAAAGATTTCTATTCTTCTTCTTCCTGGCGATGACTTTTCTATTTTCGAGGAAGAAGCACTATCTGACACTCCCAGAAGGCCTTCCTTTCCTTACAATAGGACTGCAGAGCTAGCCTCTTCTACACAATAGGCTCTTCTGCCCTCCTCAACACCAGCGAGGAAGATAGACGCAGCATCTTCATTTGTGCCATCTTTCTCTTTTTACAATTTACGGCATATTCCTGCCGTCATCTTGTCGTCAGCCAAATACCTGGCGACAGCAGCTCTTTCCTTAACCCAACAGACAAAGCAGGTACGCCGTGAGGGGCACGGGCTGTGAGGAAGGAGCAGGAGTCAAGCCCCCCCCTTAAAGCCAACCGACCACACCGATTCTTCTACCCATTCCCATCTATTTTCTCTCATTCAGAGAAAATAACAACTTTTAATTCTGCACCAAGGCAAAATTTACCCTGAAGGGACCCCAAGAAGAGGCTGTTAGGCATAATTCACTGACACCACCTGTAACCCACCATGGCTGCCCTCGGTATCCGGTTACTTAGCCTGGCAACTGCCAGACGGGCAGTGCGCAGGTGGTTCCGTCGCGGCTGGCCACTTGGCGACGACAGCTCTGACGAAGAGGACGACGGACAAGCTGTTCCTCCGGCCCCTCCCAACACTCCTGCTGACACTTCCCTCGTCTCTGAAACTGACGACGACAAAGACACCAAGGAGCCGCAGCCAGAGGAGCCAGAGGAACCAGAGGACGAAGACTCGGAGCCCTACATTGACGACAGTGAGTACGACCAGGACTTTTACAACGACTCGTCCACCATGAGCCTCAACATGTTTGTGCCCACCGTCAGCGGCATGCAGCAGGCCGTTGCAGCTCAGGCCGTTGCAGCCCCAGCCAACGCCCAGCAGATCGAGGAGCCGCAGCAGCTCCCTGACGCCGTGGCCAAGGAGATGGAGCAGCCGCAGCCGCAGCAGCTCTCTGATGCCAAGCTCGACGCCTTGACTGAGCAGATGACCCAGCTCAACGTGGCCCGCATTGACGAGCCCGTCGTCGCTGTGACCAAGCCGCTCTCGACCCCAGGAGACGACGATGCTACTATCGCCGCCTTGACCGACCCGGCTGTGCTCGCTGAGCGCGCTGTGCACCTCAAGTTCATCGGCGAGGCCTTGGACATGGTGAGTTGCCCTTTCTTTTCCTCTTCTTTCTCCATCTGCCATCTTCGATCTGCCATCTCTCGTCTCCGTCGCAGCCTCGTCGTCTTGGCAACGTTTACTGACTAGCGGCCGTTTGCTCGGTTTTAGGCCAAACTTGCCCTCGTCACCAACGAGACTCCCGTCGGCTGCGTGATTGTCCACGACGGCAAGGTCATTGCTCGTGGCATGAATGCGACCAACGTTACTCGCAATGGAACTCGTCACGCAGAGTTCATGGCCATCGCTGCCTTGATGTCGGTTGCCAAGCCAGGCCAACCCAAGACCACCTCGCTCAAGCCCAACGTCCCACCCAAGAAAGTCGTCAAGGGAGACGGACAGTCTGACACCTCTTCCGTAGAGTGGCGATCTCCCGACGAAGGTAACGAAGATGGCCGCAAGGGCCACCTTTATCCCTACGGTCAAAAGGACTACCCTGAGGAGCGCGTGAATGGCAGCATCCTCCACGAGAGCACCCTTTATGTCACTGTTGAGCCTTGCGTCATGTGTGCCTCGCTCCTCCGCCAGGTTGGCATCAAGAAGGTCTACTTTGGCGCCGTCAACGACAAGTTTGGAGGCACCGGTGGAGTCTTCAGCATCCACGCCAATTCCGTCCCCGTTTCCAAGGATGGACAGACGGCCAGCGCTCATCCTCAGCCCAAGCCTGTCCAGTATCCTGATGGCGGCGGCAGCCTTGGCACTTCGTTCCCTCCTGGAGGTGGTGATGGCGGCAACATTGAGCCGGGATATGAGATTGAGGGTGGCTGGGGCCGTGATGAGGCCGTGGCGCTTCTTCGTCGCTTTTACGTCCAGGAGAACGGCAGAGGTAAGTGTTTCCCCTCTTTGTTGATTGCTACATCATCACAACTCTCCAACAGTTTGCTAACAGGTGCCTGTCTTTTAGCTCCTGTTCCGCGAAAGAAGGAAGGCCGCGCCGCCCGCCTGGCTGCCATGATGGAGGCAGATGGAACTGCGCAACCTTCCACCAATGCCGCTGCCAAAGAGGTCAAAGCGGCCAACGATGTCAAAGACGTCAATCAAGATGTCAAAGATGTCAAGGATGTTCAACCTGCCGAAGGTGGTAACGATGCCACCAAGGAGAATGTTGAGCCTCGCAACACCCAACTTCTCAACAAAGGCGAGGAGCCCCTTGCCAAAGAGACCACTGTTTAGAGTGCACCTCTGAACGCTGCTCTGCATTGAGTCAGCCTCGGTCGAATTTCTTTTTTGGTACCAGTATCGATGCATTCCGACGCCCATACCCATCCGCCACGGTAATTTCTAATCTTGCTTGCTACTATTACTTGACGTGCGAAATGGAAAGGGGTCGGCACTTGGCGTTTTATTCATTCCGGCAAAAAAGCCGTTGAGGGCGGACATTTGCGATTGCTACAGCTGCAAGTCAAAAAGACTGCGTGCATAGGAGGATTATTTCCATCGCCCATTTTGGAGCTTGATATCGTCTCTATTTGCTTTTTAGCAAGCTTCACACGAAGTAGAGCAGATTTGCGTTACATTCTACATAGAAGGTAGAAATTCAAGACGATTTAAACAATTCACACAAACGCAAATAGCGTGACTGCAACAAGAGTGATTAAATAGAAGGGCAAAAATACTGACAAGAAAAGAATTATCATGGGTTCGCATAGGAAAGAAGGGCAAAAAGAAAATTCTATGCGTAATCTGGGAATCGAACCCAGGGCTCCCCGACGTTGCTCGGATGGCAACGGAGAATTTTACCACTAAACCAATTACGCTTGTGGTTCATGCACGGACATCGCATTTTGGCAATCATGAACGTTTCGGATTCAGCAACGAGGTCCCCAACAGATCATCCATCATATTGAAACACGGCCCTATAGGTAGACAGACAGTTCATCGAGAATAACAGTATACATGTAACTAAAATACCTTGCTCACCCCCCTTATATAGAATCCAAGACAGTAAAAGAATGAGAGGGAAAGGTATATGTAGCCTTAAAAAAAAAAAACTCGCAAAGGAATGAGAGGGAAAGGAATATGTGGCGTAGAAAGGACTTAGATTTCATAGCCCCTTTAGAACTCCCATACTACAAAAGTACCAGCTATCTTGGTCGCTGCTCTGCAATTCGTACCCAAGCTCATCCTTAACCAGACGGATTAGTATCAAGGGAGAGATTGGGCTGACAGGGCCACTAGATACAAGCGCGGCCTTGAGGTTGAGGGTGAAGGTGTCGTAGATCGCGTTGGACTCGGCGCTGGACTCGGCGCTGGATCTGGGGGTGGATCTTGGGGTGAATGGGTTTTGGTGAAGCTCAATGTCGACGACGGGGGGCTATAAGAGATCTGTCAGCAGATGAATTTGCAGTGTGTAAAGAACTGAGCAAGAGGGATTCAGAATGGGGATAGAAGAGGCTTACTCCCTTCGAGTCGAATATGTGCCTAATGGCGGATATCTCCCTGCGGAAATGATGGCAGTTCTCGTCGAGGTATCTGGCGAGAAATTCGAGGCTAGGAGAGTGACTGCTTTGGACGGTGATGCAAGTTGGGCTAGCCTGAATGCTGAGATAGTATGGAGGTCTGAGGAGAAGCTCGCTTGGGGCCTTGACGTATTGCATCTTAGGAGTGTGGTAGAGTTCGTCGCTGTTAAAGGCAGAGAGTAGTTGCTTCTTGAATTCAGGAACCAGGCCGAACAAGTCCATTACATTGGTTTCCGGAATAGAAAGGACGAAACCTAGGTCTTCCTCTGACCATACGACAGAAGGCGACTCTGCTTGGTATATCTGTGCAGTCGTATGGGTTAGTTGGACAGTTTGTATTTTGCTATTCCGTCTCCCGCCTGTTTTATCCGTTCCTTTTCCCTCTCTTGTTCTCGCAAAGGAGAGCGACTCACCTTGACCCAAAGCCGGATCTCGCCGCCTGCTTTATCCACCTTGCGAATCATTCCCATCGTCCATTTCCAGTTTTCCTCGTTTCTTACGAGGCCTATGATGGCTTTGCAGCAAGCGACAATAGCCTCTGTAACGGCATGAATCGTACGCTGCGCACTACCGTATAGCTTGTCAAGCTGGGGGTAGTCTACCTCCCAGCTACGCGGGCATATCATGGCGCGATGAGTGGCATCTTTGACATTTTTCATGAGAATTCTGACGGAGGAGCCCTCACGCCAGTAACGATCGACAATGTCAAATCTGGAAAAGTCAAATACTAGGGAGCTTTGGGGTATGGTTGTTAGCTTGCGGGACACCTTGAGAAATGCTGACAATATTTGAAGAGCCGCATGTCTCTGGATGCTTTGACTCACTTCGTTGTTTCATCTTCTTGGGCAAGGTTGTCCATCGCAGCGTGAGCATAAGAAGGCTCCGAAAACCTTCTAAACAGCTTGAATATCTCCCAACAGCCTTGGGAAAATCTCATTGACGTGCTCCGGATCCATGCCCATTTTATACACAATAGAACCTGTGCCTAGGACAAAGGGTCA
The DNA here is from genome assembly GCA_003439915.1 of Trichoderma atrobrunneum. Lineage (NCBI taxonomy): Eukaryota > Fungi > Ascomycota > Sordariomycetes > Hypocreales > Hypocreaceae > Trichoderma > Trichoderma atrobrunneum. Next base: position 21,385 of record PNRQ01000124.1, on the reverse strand, counting down.
GTCAAGGACTCATCACATGGACGCCTTGTATATTATGCCTTTGATCAAGATCTAGATGGTGTGTCAATACGTTGACCAGTTACAAGTGGTATATTGATTGGGTTGACATCTTCAATTTCTTTGGTGGCTTTCTTGGCCATTTCCCTCCCTCTCTTTCTTTCTCATCGCTTTAAAACAGCCTATGGCTCAATATTTCTTTCAACTCATGAACTAGACAGACTGGCGACACGTGGTCGAATATCTGGCAGGCTGTTGACATCATTCCGTAGGCTTGGCACTGCCATCCCCCCGACTTGAACCTCGTGGCAGTGTAGAGAAAAAGAGTAGAAGAAGGTCAGAGGGCAGGATGAATGTTCTGATGATGTGCTTATCTGGAGCTGAATTGTTATTCACCACAGTCTTATTTCTCATGGCAGCCACATCCATGTCCCGCCCAGACAAGAAGACCATCTCTCTCTTTCAGCCGTAGGGCGCTAATGACGCGCCGGACTCATCTCTATTTGCCTTGGCCTGGGGTTTTATTGCGCTCAGGCCAAGAGGCGTTCTTTTAGCTGAATCTTTAGCCTGAATTTTACGCTGTCGAAAGACTAATGGCCGGCGGTAGGCGGATAGGTAGGCGGAATTGACGAGGTGGAAGGGGGCACTTTGTATCTCGCCGCAGTATAAAGACCCTGTTGAAGAAGAATATCTTCTTTGTTCAACATTCCAATCTTTGCTGTAGCCGCTGTCTTTGCAGGAATCGATATTAATTCTTTGCTGTTGAATATTCTTCTCACAACAGACATCATGAGCCGCCTCCCTCCTGTCGAGAAGTTCTCACTCACAGTTCGCAAAAACAGTCAGTAGCTCTCCCCTCAGCTTCACAAGCTTCAAACCCGAGAAAAAATTCTGGGTTCACTATTCTTTTATTCTTCGTTTTATTTTATGTGATTGATAAAAAAATTGACCGCCCATGTTTAGTTCGTGATGAATGGGAGAACAAGAAAGACGAGTATGAGCAGAGGCTCTCTGGACTGCTCGCGCGCCGTGGAAGATCGATATCAATATCCGCCAAGTCTACGCATATGCCCAGGATGGCTATGCGAAAGAATCGCCTGGCTCAATGATTGCTTCGTATGTTGGCATCGCCTCTTTTTCTTTTCAGAAAGTGAGCTAATCTGGTCAGATACATTGATGGCGTTTTGTATCAGCTAGATCGCTTCATCGGCAAGCATGGAGAACAGGGCAAAACCGAGCTCAACACGATTGCCTCGGCCCAGACCATCTCCATGGACCTGGACGAGGACAAAAAGTTTTCCTACTGCGGCTGTAAAATCTCTCCTGCAGGGCAGCTGGTCATTCTCTTCCGCGAAGGGTATCTAGGAACCAACACCGATTATGCTTGCTCTCTCGAGAATCTTGAGGGCGCTCTCAACGAGGCTCCTAGCGCAGCCGTGACTAGCCAGCGGCCGATGAGCTTCGTTGCTCGCGCAGCCATCCGAAGTGATTGGGACACCGAGGTAGAATCAATCAAGGCAAAGCTCAGCAAAATTCTCAAGAAGGACATCACAGTAGTACCGCAGTTCGAGCAGGCCTTTGACAAGCTCAGCGCCGTCAAAGACGCTCCGGATGTTTGGGAGCGAAATCTAGGCCTGTATCTCAAAATGTACTATGAGGGCCTGATAAACTACCTCGAGTACCAGAAATTCGGCGAGGATGACATGCTGTACGAAGCATTCAACGAGGGCGTTGACAAGGCGACGGTTATATTCCGCATTGTCGACAAGGGCGAACTGAAGCACTCTACCTACAACGAGTGCGTCATCGAGGATGGCACGTTGATTCTCCAGGTAAGCTCCTTGTACCATGTGGTGTGAAGAGTCCAAATTCGACCAGTTGCTGATTAAGTCGCGTTCTAGACTATTCCTGAATATTTCGGGACGAATGTCAACGACATCGGAAACAAACTGATGGATCTGTTGTAAGTTGGTGAATGGGTGGTTTGTGAGCTGGGGTCATGCGTCGCCAGAGTTAGAGTCATACCTGTACCCTGTTGTTCTACATACATCCCCTGTAGCGTAAACATTCGCTGGCAACAGACGGAGTGGAGGCGTTTGAGCCAGCTCCGTTCACCTACAGCTTCGTTACACGTGTTGATGCAGGGTGAGGCGGAAAGCTGGCGGTTCTGGTTGGTTGATTTTGGAACCGGCTTACAAGCATGGAGTGCATGCGGCCCACCGCTCAGGTATGAGATGCTTGACCGGCTGCATGTAGGGAGTATAATAGAGGGCATAAGATAGAGAAGCGACAGCAATTCATTCGCCTATGCAAACCACCGTCTCCAGCATTCGGCTTTGACTTTGACTGATTGATCGAATCTCTGCTGCAAAGCGCAGCCCAACTGATGCCAGACCTGCAGTGTTTGGCGATTTGAGAAGAAAAGGCATCAACTTGTAGAATCGCCTGTTGGGAACTGACGGTGTGGGCAAACCCCGCGACCCAAAGGTGACTCGACGCAGCTTCGTCTACATTTCATAGACGTCGCTGAGGAGCTGCACACACTCTTTTTTATTCTTTTTAAATTTCAATCTCTCGACACTCTTTTCCTCCTCCTTTGTTTTTGGTTCATACACCAGGGCAACAAATTTGGTGCTGCAAAATATTGTGAGACACCGACTCATGCATGATCGCTGATCCGCCGTGTTTGTATGCTGACAACCTCACTAGGCGGCCCGCCATTCTGGAAACATGCCGGTATCTAATGCGAACGCACTCGCTGAGAACAGGGCAGCTGCAAAGCGTCAGGCCGTCACCACTGTATCCGTTGTGACGCTCATCTTCATACTGTGGCCGGAGCGGTACATTATCGTTCGAAACCTTTGCCTGGTCCCAGTGTTGGCCTGGCTGACTTCGCTGGTGTTTGATCTAAAACATGGGGCGTTAGATGCATGGGATGGAGTCCCAGCTTGGTTCAAAAGAATCATCGGAGCAGATGATAACAGCGCCAGCAGCAACGCCAGTGGACCTTCTCGTAGGGGAGCCCGACGCCCACAGAACCAGGACACAACATTCCTGGAATATGTGCTCATGCACCTTGTCGACACGGCGTCTTGGATCAAGAGCGAGGCTGTCCGCCTCTGGGGAGTAATCGGGCCTGTCATAGGAGAGTGGATTCACCAAGCCCTCCAGTTGCTCATATCTCAATGTTTGTGAAAACCGTTCATCCACTCATCCACCAGATACAGAACCTGGTCGTTAACAATTCCCTTTTCTCTTGCCAGTATCGGCAAGCCAGAGTTCATCATCTGCCTGCGCTGAGAAATCAGCTCCAGAATTCACCCAATTCTATGGCATCTTGATCAAGACTCCCCGTAGCCCCAGGGCTCCTCCTCCTTTTGCATCTCCTTTCATGATGCGAGATGCCCCAGATAGGTTCATTCCGCGGGAGAGCAAGGATGTGTCCGCTCTTCCTTCAGTGCTCAGCGCTTGGGATACCGATTCTCGTTTGTCGTTTTGCCTGATTGAGAAGGCGATTTGGGATGACAGAGATCTAACACTGAGGAACAAATTAACGACTGGCACGTACTGGAACATTTCGGTTCAAGGTCGTGGATACCCTCGCAATGCGATGGACAAGGCCGAGGTTGGACGAATCAGCGCCATTGAAGTCATTGGGCTCGGAGACGGGCAATACGATGCGTTGAAGAAGTCTCACAAGTGTAAGTGTGCTTTTACAAATAGGAGCGAAGTTTCAACATCGGCGATGCTAATGAATTTTGAAAGGCCACCGGATCTTAAACCAGGACTGGAAGTACACGAAGATGCACTGGGACGACGTTGACTTTGCTGTCATCCTCGCCCTCTTAGTGCTGGGTCCGACCGCAGGCACGAAATGTGTCCAGCTTTATCGAGCACTTTGCAAGCTCAGAGCCGAGCAAGTTGAAGGCCCACGACGAGGCGCTCCGAGCATAGATCCTTTCCTCATCGCGGCAGCGACGGGCGGGTTGGCAGCACCATTTGTATTGCCGCTGATGGCAGGTGGCCTCGCTGCCGCCGTGATGAAGAGCCGCAATGGCGGTATGCCGGAGCAGAGAAGAAAAGCATACCGAGGCCTGATGGTTCAATTCCCAGAAGTCAAAGTGCTCTTTGAGGAAGAGGAGATCGCGCAGAGGGAAGAAAGTCGGGAGAAGAATATGAGAGAGGACGATGACGACGACGAGTGGAAGGATGAGGGAGACGATTACTATAACGATACACTGAGCCCATTTGATTGGTAGGGCTGAATGAACAAGAAAGATCAACGAAGATACCATACATAAGCCTGAGGCTAAAGAAATTGAGTTTGTGCGATAAACGAAGCTTGTCATTTTGAATTTGGCTTCATGTGACGTGACAGACAGATGGGCCATAAGACCGATCAAATGTATCCGCCACGTGAGGTATTACATGCCGCTATTACTGCCTCCATTTAATCAATCCATCCTCACACTATCAACACATGAGGTATGAATATCGAAGTTATTGCCTCTTCTAGAAAAGATGGGTGTTGGTTGTCAAGACATGCAGCAGCCCCGATATCTCGGCCGGCTCCCTCTCCGGCACGCCTCCCGGGACTCGAGTTTGAATGTACCTCTGCACTAGCAAGGACACTGCCAGGTACGAGTAGCCACTTCGCACGCCCCGAAACAATCCAAGACGGCGCCATGCAAGATTCATTTGGCAGCGTTTCCAAGAATAAACACGAGGCGCCACCCATCTTGTGTAGCTCTGGTCCGGCCCCAGCCAATGCCCTGAAGCATGCCCCAATCACCCGCTTCTAGTGGCTGCGGGACCTTGCTGCTGAGGCGGAGGCGCAGCAGCGGGAGAAATCCCACTGTGTCCATACACGATAATGCTCCGTAGCACGGATTACCTTTTGGATCCTATAAGATTGATGCTTATGATGATGATGAGACTTGTATTATGGCAGCTTGTGCATACCTACGTGGGGGTTTTTCAAAGAGGAAAAGACAATACAAGAGGGCATTCAAACTATCAATGACCAAAGCAAGAGGTGCACCCCCTTATTAGTACAGTTGGTACATCTTCAGGGGCCAACCCGCTCTAAAACCCACCGCCGCAGCGCTGTCGAGTCCCCCAAGCTCCCCGTCGCACAGTGCCCTCAGCTCGGCTCAGGGGCACCAACACCCCCTGGAAGGCACATGTACCGTCCACTTCTCACTGCTAAATCCAAGCACCATGTGGTCATACCCTGAACGTCCCCACCTCCCAAAAAAGGGTGCATAAGATCCTCAGACAATCGAATGCATCAGCCACAGGGCCAGCAGAATATCCTCAGTACGAGTATGTCATTTTGATTTATTCGCACACCCCCCGAATGCGGCGTCAGTGTCAGCCTCGCCCTGCACGGAGTTTCTAGTTTCTAGCGGACTGCTTTTGGCTTTTCGCTTTTGGCCTGCGGTTTATTTAACATTGTCTGAATTCCAAGCGCATCGTCGTCGTCCAACTCGACTCTCTCTATCTTCAACTTCTTCTCCCTGCCGTCTCTCCGTCGTGCCATTTCCGTCGCTTCTTCCGCCCTCCATTCGTTTCTCGCGTCCTTGTTCCAGCTCCCGCTTATCTACGAGTACACGACGCCTCCGATTTGATTGATTGATCGATTGATTGAATTCAATCGAAGCAGCCCACCTCTCCTTGTCCCGACGCTAGCACAAAGCTACACCAACTCTACTCTCGCCGATCGACGAAGCTTCGCCTCTAAATCAACTCTCCTTTTCTCCTCTTCTCCTCCGAAGCCTCGATCGACCCTTCATAATCAAACATGTCTCCCGCCATGATTCCTCCCATCACCATCACCACTCCTCAGGATGGCCTCTTCTCCGAGTCCCTCATCTCTCCTGATGTCTCTGCCTCATTGCCCCAGGGCTACCAATTGCGAGCCCTTCGTCGCACCGACTTCAACTCGGGCTTCCTCGATTGCCTCCGAGTGCTGACCACGGTCGGCGACATCAGCGAGGAGAAATTCCAGAAGCAGTACGACAACATGGTAGCTCGCGAGGATTACTACATTATTGTCATTGAAGACACCAGCCGCGAGAAGAACTCTGTCGTGGCCACCGGCGCCCTGATAGTCGAGCACAAGTTGTAAGTTGCCCATTGTCCTCAACACCAATACCCCTAATCTTCTCAGCCTCAATTACACGGTAGCTAACCCTTCATTCTCCTCTCCAGCATCCACAGCCTGGGCAAGGTTGGCCACATCGAGGACATTGCCGTCTCCAAGGACCAGCAGGGCAAGAAGCTCGGCCTCCGACTCATCCAGGCCCTCGATTTCGTCGCCGAAAAGATTGGCTGCTATAAGAGCATCCTCGACTGCAGCGACGCCAACGAGGGCTTCTACGTCAAGTGCGGATTCCGACGAGCAGGCCTGCAAATGGCCCATTACTACGAGGGAGGCAAAAGTAAACACTAAATCCCGTTCCTCTTCCTCTTCCTCTTCCTCTCTCTCCATGAAAACATAAACACACGAGAAATACACACGAAAAAAAGTCATTTTCTCACATAATTACGACACGTCATATCTGAGTTAAAAAGTCTTTGCGGCTTTTTTTTTGATGCATAGCTGCTGATGGTTTTGTTATTTTTTCTACGGCGCAGGCAAAATCTAGAAGGGTCCAGATGATTATTAGACGTCAACCAGCATGACAAGAGATGGTGGGATGGAATAGCTGGACAATTAATAGAATGTTTTTTTATCAAAGATAGCAGAGGTCTATGTCTCGTGTTAGTGTGATTCTATGTATTACCGGTCGTGCCTCTCGTTGATTTGTGCTTACTGGCTATCGTCTCTTTGCCTGGGCAACAGGCCAGAGATCATATGTTGCATTCCACATCAATTACATGTGCTTTAGGAACAGCCTACCACACTGGATAGCAGGACGTTACTATACGATGCACGTCCATTATCGAAAAGGAAACCAATGCTCTATCATGAATCCTAGATATTATCTAAATATACCCCGTACAAGATCCTCTACCGTCCCATCCATCCACCGTCCACCACCAAGACATGCCCGCTCACATACGCACTCGCCTTGCTCGCGAGATACACCACCGTCCCCTTAAAGTCCTCGGGCGACCCCCATCTACCCGCCGGAATTCTCGCGCTGATACTCGCCAGTCTCTCCGGGTTATTCAGAAGCGCCGTGTTCATCTCCGTCTCAATGTATCCCGGCGCAATGGCGTTGACCGTGATGCCCTTGGCCGTCCACTCGTTGGCAAACGACTTTGTGACCTGGCCCACGGCTCCCTTGGACGCCGCATAGGCGGGCACGGTGAAGCCGCCCTGGAAGGTCAGCAGAGAGGCGAAGTTGATGATGCTGCCGCGGCGGCCGGTCGCGGCGGAGACGGGGAGGGAGAGCATCTCGCGGCCAAAGTCGCGGCAGAGGGTGAAGACGGAATTTAGGTTGACTTGTAAAACCTGTAATATTCAAAGGTGGTGTAAGTATAACGTCTTTTTCGCCTTGTATACTCTGGGTATACAATCCTAGCAATTGCTCAACAGGGCAATCATTGGTAGACGGCAGCACGTACATCGTTCCAGTCGTTGTCGGGAAACTCCTCGCAAGGATGCCTTCTCTGGATGCCGGCACAGTTGACTAGAATGTCAACCTTGTGGCCAGCGGCGGTGACGTCTTTGGCGATGTTTGCGACTTGCTCTTGCACGGCAAGATCAGCTGTGAATACCCATGCTTTGCGACCAGTCTTTTCGATGGCCTCTTTTGTCGCTGTCGACGTGGTGTCTCTCTATGTCAGCTCTGTTAGCTTAAGCTTTCTATCATCATGCTACTACCCCTCTTTCTGTGCTCTCCCCTATCCCCATGACCGTCTCGGTTTCTCTTCTCAAATCAATCGAGCCATTGATCTACCTAATCAGCCCATATCCCTTACCTGGATTAAGATAATGTCTGCGCCGGCCTCGGCAAGCCCAACAGCGACAGCCTGACCAATGCCTCTGGTGGCGCCGGTGATGAGAGCGGTTGAGCCCTCGAGAGAGAATATGGAAGCCATTTTTGAAATTGAAACTTGACGGAAAAATAGGACAACAGTGTAATCAAGAGGAATCAGTAGTCTGAAATGAAGAAAACCAGATGCCGAAAGATGAAAGCAATAACCGACCCCCAACTGACAAATTACAGGGTAAACCGTATGACGCTGCGAAATGGAGGGGCAACTTCGAAGCTGCCCCGCGATTCTTCAATAACCGACGCACCTATTCCGGCAACTGTTGCCGGTACGGAGCCAAGCCACTCTCCACGTTTCTCTTCTTTTTAATTATTTCGGCTTCGATTTGCTTGTTTCGATTGGGGACCGGCTTAAGCTGTGGGGTTTAGCTTGTCACCGGGTTGGGGAAGTGGCCGGATCGTGTTACTGGGAACGGAGAATTGTTTGCTTACTGCCTTCGATATCGGAGCTCGGTGTGATTTTTGTTATGTCATTGGGTATTGGGCATCGAATGGGTATTCATGTCGTTTAACACGAGGTGCCGGGATGATGTAGCTAGCTGGGTAGAGGGTTTAAATGGTGGGCCGTGGTTTATTCCATCAATCATAATGGAAGCTCCGTGATTCTACGTCCTACATCTTCTATCTCTATCGATACAGCTTCGGTTCTTCAGCTCCAGATCAGAGCCCAAGCATCACCTCTCCAAGAACGATTGAACATTCACCATGTCTGTCGAAACAGTCAAAGCTTCCGTCTTACACGGCGAGAAGGACCTGCGCCTCGTATGTCACCCAATGCAGAATCCTCCATCCCCAGATCAAAGGCGAGAGAAAATCTTGACAGCCCAACGCAAATGTTAACCCCTTCAAACTCCAGGAAGAACGAAGCCTCCAAGCTCCCTCAGCAGACGAGGTCCAAATCGCCGTTCAATCCACCGGCCTCTGTGGCTCCGACCTGCACTACTTTGGCCACTTCCGCAATGGCGACATCCTCGTGCGCGAGCCGCTGACGCTGGGCCACGAATCCAGCGGCACCGTCGTCGCCGTGGGATCTGGTGTCTCGAACCTCAAGCCGGGAGATCGCGTCGCACTCGAGGTTGGCCTGCCGTGCGAAAGCTGCGAGTACTGCGACAGCGGGAGGTACAACATCTGCAGAGGCATGAAGTTTAGAAGCTCGGCCAAGGCGTTTCCTCACATGCAGGGAACGCTGCAGGAGAGAATCAACCACCCTGCGCGATGGGTCCACAAGTATGTTTCTACAGCTTCTTCTTTTTCTATATATATCTATGTGAATGGCTATTTTGAGCGTCAATGCGCATACACATGGGATATGACGGGATGAGCTGACAAGAGTCACACAGACTGCCCGAAACCATCCCCCTTGATCTGGGAGCCCTCATCGAGCCTCTCTCCGTCGCCATGCACGCCCACCGCCGCGCAAACCTCACTTCCGAATCCACAGTCCTCGTCTTCGGTGCCGGAGCCGTGGGCCTTCTCTCCGCCGCCGTGAGCAAAGCCAATGGCGCCACCGCCGTCGTCATTGCCGACATCCAAAAGGACCGCGTCGACTTCGCCGTCAACAACGGCTTTGCCGATGCGGGCTTTGTGGTTCCCATGGCAAGGCCGCAGACAATTGACGAGAAACTGGCGTATGCGCAGCAAGTTGCGGAGCAAGCCAAGGCCGTCAAGGTGAATGGCAAGGAGGTCGGCGAGGTTGGTGCCGTGTATGAGTGCACGGGTGTGGAAACTTGCTTGCAGAGCGCAATCTACGTAAGTCCGCTTTGATTGATTGGCTGCTGTTTTTACTTTGATTTTTGACATGTAGTAGGCTACGAAACCTGGTGGAAAAGTCATGATTATCGGCATGGGCACTCCCATCCTCACTCTACCCATGTCTGCGGCCGCCCTTCGTGAAGTTGATCTCGTCGGCGTCTTTAGATACGCCAACACGTATCCCGCGGCCATCGAGATGCTGTCAAACAAGCCAGCAGGTCTGCCAGATCTTCAGACACTGGTCACGCATCGTTTCAAGGGCCTTGATCACGTGAAGGATGCGTTTGAAATGGCGGGCAAGATCAAGGATGGGGAGGGCAAGCTGGTGATCAAGGTTGTGGTAGACATGTCATAGTTAGCATCTGGCAAAAATGGTTAGAATATCAACGATGTTACGAGTTTGACGGCAGGCGAGAGAGTTTTAAAAGGCGAATAAATGTAAAGATATAACACGGGCTGTATATATGCTAGTTTAATTCAGTTGTAACCGTTCCTTTATTCCTCCAATTTTTTACTCTATGACTTGTCAGGGAAGCCAAAATCGATTCCGAACGGTGGGTAGACGTAGCGCTTCAGCTCGCCCTTGCTGGCTAAATCGTCCGAGTAGGCATTCAGCAGCTTCAGATCCTCATCGTCCAAGGCGACAATCTCCAGGTTGGCCTTGATGCGAGTGGGCGTAACCGATTTTGCCAACACTGTGCTGCCACGGCTCACTACATAAAAGAATAAGTACTTGCATGTTAAAATAAAGTAAAGAATTTGAAAGGGGACATACCGTGGTAGCTCAGCAGGACGGTTCCCGGAGAAACTCCCTTCTTCTCAGCAATCTTGATGACTGGCTCGGCGCTCATCAGAGGGCTGCCTGTGCTTCCTAGAGGGCTGTAGGCCATAACATGGATATCGTGCTCCCGACAGAAATCGACAATCTCCTGCTGGGGAAGGCTGGGGTGGTTCTCAATCTGGTTGACGGCGGGGACAACGGTGGCGTGTGGGATGAGCTGCTCGAGGTATTTCTTGCTGTACTGTTCCGTCTATTAGATAGGCACTTGTCGGATAGGCGGGAGAACACCTACGTTGCTGACACCGATGGCCTTGGTCTTGCCAGTCTTGAGAACAGCCTCCATTTGCTTCCAGCCATCGACGTGGTTGTAGTCGAAGATGACATCTCGCTTGCCGTTGGGCAGGGTAGGGAACTTGTCGTGGTTGCCTATGCGCGATGCGAAATAGAATTAGAACATGTTTGTCTTTTTTTGGGAGCGAGAAAAAGTGCGTGCTCTTACCATTGGGGTTCAGAAGAACGGGCCAGTGCTATTCGCGATCCATATCCGTCAGCGTCCATGATAGTCATCGTGCATATATATCTGTACTCACCACCAGCAGCAAGTCGACGTAATCCAGCCCCAGGCTCTTCAAGCTCTTGTCTAGACCCTCCTCAACTCGAGTGTTGTACGTTGCCCACACCTTTGTCACAACAAACACATCCTCGCGCTTCACGCCCGCCGCGAAAGCCTCCTTGAGGCCCTCGCCAACCTCGTCCTCGTTAGCATAGCAGTAAGCGCCGTCGACGAGCTTGTATCCGTTCTGGAGCGCATAAGAAACAGCTGTCTGAACCTCACCAGCCTTGGACTGCCATGTTCCTGCAAAAGTCGCAATCTCGATTAGCCTTGTTCACCATCAAAAACTGCCCCTCCCCCGCCATTTGACTCTGGCCCCTCTCAGAGGGTGGGTGAGACATACCGAGACCAACAGCTGGCATCTCCAGGCCATTGTTGAGTTTGAACGTAGTAGTAACCATTTTGACAGTTCTTCTTCTTTCCAGGAATTTCAAAGCTTGGTCGAGTATGATTGTTTACAGAACCGAATCCCGCGTCTGCGCATGATGGGCAAACGTGCTCCCTCCATTTATGAATCAAGGCCCTGTCAGGCCTGTCCCCAACTTCGCGAGCAAAACCCCGATCTCGCTTCCCAAATAGGTCGTCTTCGGCGGGCATCCGCCAAGGCACCGCGACCAAGCGTCGAAATGGTTCAATCAAAGACCGGCTTGACTGCGTGGGGGCGCCACAGCCCAGATTCCAACCAAGGAGAATTCAGTCCGTCTTCAACCAGCTTCGGGTTGCCTTCGGCCGAGGGGGCGGCAGGCGGAAAACCGGTGCATTTCTCCGTCGCCTTGTTTGAAATGGATCGATCGCAGAGCCCATCAACGCCAACGTCATGCACGCTCTTAAGGCACGCTTGTATGCACATGTATGTATGCGGTATTATCACATGAAAGGTCGGGGGTGCTTATTATTACAAGATAGTTTTGAGTCGGTAACGCAGCAAAGGTGGAGAAGCTTGACGCTTGCATAAAAGACAAAGCAGTTCCCGATGCCAACAACACCGCGTTGATTATCAAACACCTCCTTAATGCCGCTGCTCTGTGCCTCTATGTAATTCTACAACAGAGTCTGCGATGCGTTGAAGAGTTAAGAAAAAAAAATAAGGACAAAACAGGACAAGCGGGGGAAACATGGAAGATCTTTATACATCGAGACACATGATACATTTTGAAGAAAAAAAAGGGAAAAAGACGGGGGGAAATAACATAACCGTCCTGTGGTATCCGTACAGCTGCATCTGCGTCGTCTATAATCCAATTGCATCTCTTACCCTGAGACCAAAACCCATAGTCTAAAAGCACGTACCAGTTAGTCTCTTGAAACGCATCGAAACGCCTTATGAAGAAGCATCACTTACAAGAAGAAAATCATCAAAACTCCAAACATCTTGGCAATTAGCCATCGGTTGCTCGATACCCGCGACCAGTATTTCATCAGTTCGCGCTGCGCCCCTTCCACATTGTCCACAACATCTTCCGTGTTGGCGTCGATTCTCTCAATCATTTCGCTCTGCTCGGAAACCATGGTCGCCAGCTGGCTGAAGATTCCTCCCAGCTCATTGATTGTTCTCTCAATGGCCTCGATGGCCTCTCCTCTCTGCTGAATATACGAGTTGGTAGTGGTGGCCTCCTCCATCATCAGCATCTGCTGGTCGCCTATGGGACCTGGGTTTAAGGAGAGAGTGTCGTTGCCAGGCGCGGGCGATGCTCGGTTTGGAGTTCCATACAGGGGCGAGGCGGACTGCTGCAGTGATGGCTGTGCATGCTGAGATACTGAGGAAATAAAGTTTTCGGTGCGTGACCTCGACGCCTGGATGTTCTTTGTTCGGGCTTCCAACACGTCCTTGAAATTCACAGAGACATCAGTCAACTTGCCCTGAAGCAAGTACACCACGTTTTTGTTGTGCTCGCCCTCCTGGTCGGCCTTGGGGTGCTGCTGCTTCGACATTGTTTGTAGGGCGCCGATCTGCTGGTTCAGCGACGACAAGTCTTGCTTGATGACGAAGGTAAGCTCGTTGATTTCCACCGGCCGGTCGTCAAAGAGAGTACGGCGCTTTGCGACTGCGTATCATGTCAGTTTGAAATTCAATGTCCTGCTTCTATTCATCCCAACATGTGGCCACTCACGTTGCGCCAACTTCTCCAGCTTGCCCATGGTGGCCGAGATGCCTCTTCCAATCTCGGCCGCCTTTCTGGCAAAGTCTGATCTTCTCGCCCGAGCATCTCCATTTGCTGCAGACTTTTGCGCGTCGTTGAGCAGCGATCTCCTCTGCGAGCCCACCTTGTTCGCGCTCTGGCGACGCTGGGCCTGGGCGAGGACCGACTTGAACTCGGCGGTTCGGTCCTGGATCGAAGCGACAGCCATCTTGCCCTCGTAGACGGTTTCTGGAGATTATTGGATCCGGACAGCGACCAGCGCGTCTGGCGAATGTAACTGAGGGGGGCGAGATTGGTAGGGCTGTTTCCGCGTGTGCGTTCGGCGTTCGAGGCCCCTTGGGTAAGGGTAAGCCTTAAGGATCGAGATCAGGTGGCTAGCCGGGGTAAAGATGATATAGCAATCTCGGCAAGATTGCAGTTCTTGCTGATTAGTCGTCCACCGTAGGTAGAATATTAAAATCGGACCTTGACTCTGGACAGCTTGGACTCGGGACCAGGTGTTCGGTTCGGGTCGGAAATGGGCGATCCAAGCAGCTGATGGCGGCAAGGATGAATTAATTAAAAGAGGCTCTGCGCAAAGTAAGACGTAACTCGAAAAAGGTATAAGGAGCGAAGCCGTCAAATGATGGTTGAGAGAGTTGGATGGTTTCGGACGGCTGCTAGTTGCGCCAGGGAGATTTGATGAATCCACGTTGCGTTGCTTCGGATTGCGAGGCGCCACACGTGCAATATCAGTGGATGGCGGCTCCAAGTAGCTCTCCGGGCCCGGCAGTATGGAGAAATACTTGTTCAATGTTCAATTCGTATTGGCCTTGTGGGTGGGCCGCGGGAAGCTGGGGGGAAGAGCATAGCCACAGGGACTTGCGAGGGGGATCTCGATGCTGGCAACTGAACACTTGTAGCCTCTACTTGCATGAAACTAGAGCCGCCCTTGTTTCATAGAGTACTAGATACGCGTTCATGCCACTCGTTTAAGCGTGTACACTCACCAGCCACAGCGCTGTGACGCGCCAGCCTCTTGCTATTTGCAAGAAACATTTCAGTGTACTTGGCAGCAGTACCTCTGCTATCACCTGCTCTCCTTGTACTAAGCAGGAGCATAGGCCTCAAAGTGCCACGACGATCCGCGCTTCTTCTTCCTCTCCTCCTCCTCACCAACTGTGACGATCTCTGATCGCAACGCCTGTCCGTCTTCGTTGTAACAATCATTTGTATTGCCGGCGTCTTCTCTTCGGGCTGTTTCTCGGCCGTTGCCGACGACTTCTCCGCTTCAAGTAATAATTTTCGCAATCGCAAAAATCAAAGCAACGACCGTCTCCCTTGTCCCATTGTTTGCCTGTTCACGGTGTTCGTCTCGTGCCGGCATTCCGCCTGGAAAGGGCGAAAGCACCGCGCAGCCTCCTGTGCTTTCTTTGTGGAAGCATGCTTTGCGATAGACAATAGAAGGTTTCGCATAGTGACCAAGACGCAATGGAGGACTCGTACAGTCACCCAGTGAAACGTGCTCAGACGTCTCTGTATGGCTGTTCCCCTCTCGCATCACGCTGCTCGGCATTGTATACTGACGGATCTTTGATTTATAGAACCCCCCAAAGTCAGCAAGGTCAACAATCGACGGCCTATCAGGTCAACGTGAGCCGGAAGAAGACGAGGAAATGGGTCGAGGCTAAGGTCCAGAGCTATGACGGCGACGACTGGGGAGCTGACGAGTACGACGAAGAGTCGGATCATGAGCCTCCTCCGCCTCCGCCGATCAACCCCTCGCTGCGCACATTCTCTGGCACCGACCTGCTACACTCTCGCCACAACACTCCCAGCCCGGCCTCGAGCTTGAGTGCCCTGCCGTCTCTGCGAACACAAGCTCAGCAGCAGCAACAGCAATCTCCCGCTGTGCCACCGGCCAACCAGCCTCCGCGCATTGGAGTTACTTCGCCTGTCGTATCAGATGTCTCGACTCGTAGTGCCTCGGAGTCGTTTGCCAGCGGCCATGTTGTATCACCCCAGCCCGTGACTGCTTTCCAAGGACGTGAAGGCGACGGCAACCTGTCGCTAGCCGGCATTGCTCAACTGCCTTCACAAATTCAGCAACAACAACAAGCTCCCGGCGGCTATGATGTGTCACGCTCTCCCAGCTTTGAGCAGACTATGAAACCCACATCTACGCCTCCGGTTGTCGTTGATCGCTCTGTATCGCCCCAAGTTTCCGCACCGGCACCAGCACTGTCGCCCGCGGAACAACCTCCCCCCATCATCTACTCGCCTGACAATTACAGTCGCCTCCAGGATGATGTGGACCGTGAGACATTAGCAGGGGCATCTGCTATTCCTCCCAGCTCTGGAGCTGATCAATTCACCGTGTCTGCTCCAAAGCCATTGTCTAGCGAGGATAGACGAGATACTTGGGAAAGAGACGACGATTCTTCTCAAGGTGATCACCCAGAAAACCAAGGAATCCGTCCCGACTTCGAGTCTCAAGCTGGCATTGACCGTGGACGAATGTCTGTTAGTCCAAAGTTGCCGGATCTTGCTCGCATGTCCGCGTTTGGGACCGACCTCTTCGCCTCCTCATCGAGCAACAAGAACCTTTCGAAGCAAACTCCTATCAGTGAAGATCAAGCGGATAGAGGCGAGCCGGCTACTATTCCGGCAGCTACCACGACGGAATCTCGCTGGCAGCCTCCCGTAGTGCCGGCCGAGGACGAAGATCACTCAGAAGCTCCAGGGGGTGCGCCTCTCTCCCAGCCTAACAACCTGTTTCCTGGCAGAAACATTCCAATTATTCCACCGTTGCGAACTCCCAGCCCCCAACCGCTCGCTACAGCCCCCTTTGACCCCCAAGGCACCAAAATCACTCCCACAGAGCCTCTTCAGCCCTACAAAGGAGAGCCATTGCCAGAATTTGAGGCTCCTCAGTCGTTTCAAAGGGTGCAGACTTATGGCACCGACACCTCGTCTCCCATGAAGGATAGTCCGTTGAAAGAAAACGACGTGCTTAGTGACGAGATTATGCGAACTCTTAGCCCCTCGGGTGCAACCCCTGCCGATGTTAAGCTCAGCGATGGTCCTCAGCTGCATCCTCCAGAAGACCGGAGCGGCGTCAGGGAGAGCAGTTACACTCTTATGGACTATGATAGTTACTGGGCAGATACAGCAGAAGACTCGAGTCCTGGCCATGAGGTTGTGCCAGCGCCGCCGACTGAGAACCCTCAGAGCACACCGGCCGTTACAGAGCTGCTTCCCGCTCCTTCAACGCAGTCTGGTTTGAAATCACCCGTCGATACCACTTCTCCATCACCACCAGCTACGATAACGTTTGATTCGATGTTCTCTCCTCAACAACCCCAGCAACAACCCCAGGAAGAGCAGCAACAGCAAGATCAACAACAGCGACATCCGTCTCTTAGACGAAGATTTTCCTGGGAAGCTGAAGAGGAGCAGCGCACTCCAACCACCCTGGCTCAGACTCCCATACAAGCTCAGCCAACTAGTGATGACTCCGCTGCTCCTGCGGTCCATCTCACTGGGCCATCCGGTCAACCATTTGAGCCGTCCGTGACGAATTTCAGTACTACCGAGTCTCGTAGCCATAGCCCTGTATCCCAGTTATCACAGGCACCAACCACAGCGGCGGGATCCGGCTTGGGTGCCTTGGCGATTCAGACATCCAATCCATCCGGCAGCCTCCCAGGGCACGATTCGTCACTCCCCGAGCCTCCCTCTCCAGTGTCTATTTCCGTGATCAGTGACAACCCTTCTACCACTGCCCGTGAACAGGCGCGCATGTCTATTGCGGACGAAAAGTTGTTCGCCGACCAGGGCTCCGTCAATTGGGTGACGGGATCTCCACCTCCAGCTTCGGATTCTCACCCGGCCGTGTCTTCACCGACTTCTGCAGCGTCTGTGCCCGCTCCACAAACCCCTGCCCCTAATCTGAACCCACTTGCACAGGCCAAAGCCATGAACTTTCGAGATATCATGGCTCTATCCACGCCTACGGAGAGGATAGCAAAATACACTGAAGCGCGCGAGGCCTTGGCAGCAAGGGATTCCGGCTTGGAGAGCTGGCTTTTATATCTGACTACGGAGCATCCTGAGCTTTCGGCATCCATCTCCGCTCCGGGAGGCCAGATGACCCCTCGGTCGAGTAACAATGCCTCCTTGCCGGTGGGATCTCAGCCCTCGAGCCAACAGCCTTACTACCAGCAGTATCTCAACGCCAGCTCGCCAAGCACGTCTGGCCCACAAAGTGGAGGTGGAGGTAGCGGTGGTGGCCGCTCGAGGTTGGGTGGGTTGTCGATGCCATCTCAGATGTCCGGCAGTGCGTTTGGGCATTCGGGCAACCAGATTGGCACAAAGAGCAAGGAGTTCATGCATTCAGCTGGAAAGATGGGCAAGGGACTGTTGAGCAAGGGCAAAAGCAAACTGCGCGGAAGCGGGGACAAGGTATTTCATTGATTGATTTTTTCTCCAGACCCTACTCGCAGTGAGTGGGCCCTCTTTCCTCTTCATTCCCTGGACAGAATAATACTTTTTCTTCTTCTTCTCTTCTTCTTCTTATTCTCACTTGTTGCGGTTATTCTTCTTGATACGATTGGCTATCATGAATGATGCTCTGAGATTGAGGATATTTTGTACCCGCCCTTCCTCTTACACGGGACTAAAAATGGGGCATCATGATGTGACGGTGGCATACGAGATAGGAATTACACGGCAACATTCTTCTTTTGCCCTTTTTTCGACGCTCTGTTCTTTGCCCTTGATCCCTTCAGATACCCATTTTCCCGCATACACCTTTACTTGCCCTTGCCCTTCCCCTTTGGAGATTCTCCATACCCATACAATCCCGAATATGCACAGACATGCACACTCATGCACCTTTCCGCCCCCCCTGCCCATGGAAGATCCCCCCCTTTGAAATTATTTTGATGTGATGAATGAATATTAATGTTCTCTTCTCTCTTCTATTAGGTCGATACGATCCCTCCGGACCATCCGATGCCCAACAAAGCACAACGACGCTCGACATGGCGATTCAGTCTCGAGCCAAGACCTCGTGAAGATGATCCTGCCCCACATTCCAGCAGCGACATCTCCACGACACCGCCACAGCTGCCCGACCCGTCCCCGGTCTCCCCCTTGAACGCCGCATCTGGCCCTGGAGCCGCCTTTCCATGGAGTGTCTCAGATGACATGCCAGCCCCCGACCCGTTCTCTGGGAGGCTGCCCGGCGAGGTACACGTCACATCGGAAGACTTAGTAATCTTCAATTCCTTCCTCCACGGGGCTTATCCGTCAGCAGAGCCGGAGGAGCATATATTCCCCGCTGGCCAAAGGAGCTCTGACTTGAATCCGGAAATGGTGACACCGGACGATTGGGTCATGGTTCAGCATCAGGGTGAACAGAGTCAGGCTCAGAGAATGTCCATGTCGTTTAGGGCAATGGCTGGAGCAGATGATCAAGCACGACAGCAACAGAGCCAACCCCTGGATAGCTCGGACACGCCAAAGCGCAATTCCTCCTTTATTGGTCTGCCACCCATTAGGCGAGGCTCAACATTTGGCACAAAATCAAAGGCACGGAGGGCCACGGAGCGTTTCTCCCTCGATGACGAAGACGGTGACGATGGTGCTGACATTGATGCTCCTCCCCTCTCTCCAGTCAGCGGGATTGACGCGCCGATGCATCCCCCAGAGACCGTGACGGGCATGAATCAAGGGGGACGCAATGAAAAGGCTCTCCCTCCTCATCCCGGGCATGGAGTGCCTATGGCCATGGGTGCGAATCCTAGATTTGGCCAGCAACAGAGTTCCAATGCCGGCCATCATCCTCACCAACAACAACAGCAGCAGCAGCAGCCACAGCAGCAATATCCCGGTGGACCGAACCCTCAATTTGCTCAAGGCGCGCCCATGCTTGATAGCCTAGTTCAGAAACTTCCTCCTGCAGGTCCGTGGAAACTGGAAGAGAGTCATCTAACCGAGCCGCTTCACCTAACCAAAAAACGCTCCGGCACAGATTTTTCGCAACAGGATGCCTACTATGGGTACAATAAAGAGCTTGGATTAGAAATCCCTGCGGCTCCAATACCTCCCGCCCAAGGCCCTCCCGGGCGATTCAGAAGCGATGTACCCCCATCGTCCGCTCGGCGTTATCCAGAGCTGTTTTCACTACCAGGACAAGACCCGCGGCAATTTGGTCGAGGCCAAGGATACCCGCCTCAGATGCAAGGTCGCCCACCAAGAGAGGGGGCGGCACCTGTGCGACAGCAACAGGGAGGCCCAGACGCTGATGAGCGTGGGCGCAGGAGAAATTCGGGCATCTTCAAAGAACTTGGAACACGAATTGCGAGAGCAACCTCGAGGGAACGACGGAGCTCTACTGCCGAATCTATACAGCCTCAAGGGGATGAGGTATCTGAAGTCAGTGTCACAACGGAGGATGCTTCGGACCGTAGAAAGAAGCGAGCCAGTTTCTTTGGGTTCTCTGGCCGTCCTTCCTCAACGGACCAGCCGCCTCGGAAAGAAGAGGATCTAGGCAATCAAGCACGCCAGCGGGATACACGATCTGCTGGGGCCGAGCCACCTGCTGACCCCCGCGAAGATCATAAACGCTCTCTCTTTGGTGGTGGTGGACAGTCCAAGATCGGCCCCGGCAATTTCTCTCGCTCATCAACTTCAAACTCCGCACTTGAGTCGGTGTCTGGTCCCAGTGGTGACGGCCGAGACAATGGGGTTCCGCATAAGAGAAGGATATCTGATATCGCCAAGGCTTCCGGCATTGCAGGCCTATTTGGTCGCGCACGTCAGGATCGTTCGTCATTGGGTGCAATGCCCCGGCAGCAGAACAACGACCAGGCCTTGAACCAAATACCTGATCGACCGCCCATGCAGCTCCCATCTTTGGATTTTACATCGGACCCTCTTGCTTCCATGTCTAGTTTAGGATTCGAGGAATCATTTCAGAACTACCAACAAGACGAGCACCAGCCACAACCACAACGAAGCATAGAACAGCCTATGCAGACACAATTCGGTAACTTCAATGCTTTCTCTGTTGGCCCTATGAACCCTCAAGCTCAACAGACTTCTCCGCTACCCACTGCAGTTGGAAGCCAAGGGAGGACAGTAGCCTCAGCAGGATTGACTTCTCCTCAGTTCAACCAGCCACCACAGGGCATTAGCCAGGATTCAGAGCGACAGAATCTTCAGAGCCATTTGCCACCCCTTGCGACTAAGACTCTAGTGCCGGTGCAGAACGTGAATACTACTGCTACAGAGGACCAAAAACCTTCCGGCGACGAGAGTCTGGAAACCCCAACCGAGTCCCAATTAGACTCGGCAATGGACGAAAAGACCCCCAGGCTTCAAGAATTCATATTTCAAGAAAAGCTGGCAGCTCTCCAAATTGGGGAGGATAATGTAAGCGAAGAGGAAGTTCTGAGGTCTCAAACGGTATCGCCGGATATATCCATTGTCTCCACCTCCAAGACAGAGGAGCAAGGGCCTGTTCGATCACACAGCAATACCTCTGAGCATAGCGAGATGGTTGAGGGGGTTTTGATTACTCCTCCCCCCGAGGGGTCTCTTCCACCGGTTGCGGATGCTGACAATGCCGGCCATTCTGCCATTCACCATGATGTGCCGCCGTCAGTTCACTCTTTTCCATCCATTTCTTCGCTCCGTGAGAAATCGGATGCCAAGTCTATTCAGCAAGAAGGAGGTTCTGTACACCAGACTGAAGAGAGCGTAGCAATATCACCGGAACCGTCACCTCAAGTTACGAAATCCCAAGTATCGAGCAAAGCCGCAACACCAGTGTCCCAGCATCAACAACTGCATTCGTCGGTTTTGGAGACAGTAAAGCTGCCAGAGCCGCAGAGCACCGATTTGCCAGCTACTCCTCGGTCCCAAACTAGACCTGAATCACAGCCGCGGCCCCTCGACACGGCAGGGCAGAGGCAACTATCCACTCCGTCATCACCGCTCCCTGCCGGCAACCAACCAGTACAGCAACAACCCGTACAGCAGCAACCTGGACAGCAGCAACCTGGACAGCAGCAACCTGGACAGCAGCAACCTGGACAGCAGCAACCTG